>VZRV01003485.1:2960536-3204802 GCA_013398115.1 Falcunculus frontatus
GGCCGGGCGGCCGCGGTGCGTACCCGCAGGTACCGGGGCGCTCGCAGGGGCGGCTGCAGGCGGCTGGGCCGTCCGTGCACAGCGGGAGGGAGGGAATGCGGAGGGAAGGAGGGAGCCGCGGGGCGGGGAGCGCCGCCGCTCCCGCCCTCTCCGCGCCGGGTCTGGCGGCCGGCGGGGAGGAGATGCTGCTCCGCGCTGCCTCCCTGCCCGCGCTCCCAGCGCAGCCCTACGCTGCCGCTCCGGGCGAAGCTCCGCGCTGCTCGGCTCCATCGCCGCCGTGCGAGCGCGGACGGCGGCTCTAGAGGGGCGGTAGGTGCGCGGCTGCCGCTCCGAGCGGGGCAGCGAGCCCGGCGGCGGCCTGCGCCGAGCGGGACTTTACCGGAGGGATGGGGGCTCTCCCGGAGGGATGGCCGCCGCTGCGCGTGTGAGCGCCTGGCTTCGCTTCTCCGATCGCAGGGGGGCCGGCGGCGGGGTGTGGGAGAGGTGAAGAAAGGCCGCACGGAGCGGCGGTGGATGTTGGTGCTCCCACTGGGACTTCCAGCCCGGGTCCCGTGGGGTCGGACTGGGCGCTCGGAGCAGCGGGACGCGTTCTGCTGGCCGAAAAGGGCTTGGGTTTGCCTGCGCCAGCCAAACAAAGCAACTCCCACAGCCCTCGGACTTGTTAACAGAGAGGAAACTTTTTCCTCATTAACGTTTTTGGACGAGCAGAAATGAAGGATAAATCTGTTGGCCGGTGATGAGAAATAGCGTAGGTTTCATTGGCTTTTTATCTCCTAGCAATCGACACCTCCGCAGACCGCAGGATAATCTCTCTCATATTCTAGATTGTGTCATTCTCTTTAAATTGCATGTTTAAAACAACAAAGGCAGTGACTTCATAGGGAACCGCCAGGAGCTGTTCTGTACCCCTCCTGTTTACTGGGGAAACATTTGGGAACCGGTTTGGTTTTGTAGGTAGGATCAGAAGTAAATGTGGGACATGGAAACTGTAAGGTTGGTTGCAGGTAATCTGTGTCTAGCCATCTTATTAAGGTGTGATTTTGGGAGAAGGGAATGTGAAAGTCTTTGCATGTGGAACTAGCTGGGGCAGTAACCGTGATCAGTTCCTGAAACCTTTTCAGGGAAGAGGACGTGTTTTGTGAAACTGTGCAGCGAAACTGGGTCAGAATACACAGGCATTTTCCTGAGGGTTGAACCTCATGTGAGAAAGCTGACATTGAATGTATATATTCCGAGGTGTCATGACTCCCAGGTCATTTGTTTGGGCTCAGGTTAGTGAAATGATGACATTTAGTACCCACTCCAGAGCGGGACTGCTGTCGGTGTTCACATTAAGCATCAGGCCTCTGACTGAATGTTGCTGTGCAAGTCTGTCCTTGGATGGCCAGAAGTAGGTTCTAAAGACATTTCTGCAAGAGTTAGAACCAGCCAGGATAGAGGTTCAAATGGGAAAACAAACAATTTGAGTCTTGTGCAAGAAATACTGATGAGGAAAGAGTAAATCTAGTCAGAGGATCTTTTGGTAGTGCAGTTACAACAGAATTTGTTACCACTCCTAGTGCTATCAATTGGACATATCTGTTCAGCTTTCACATGCAGCAGATGTGTTTCACTTGGAGTGTCTTTTTTTTTAATCTGCCAACAAGCATGTCTTTCCATGAACCGTTCTAGAATTTAAGTAGTAATTTAAGGAGAGAGTGACAGCAAGAAAGAAAAACATACAGTCTAATTTTTAAATATATTTTGTTACTCATTTTTAACCTAACAACCCTGTTTGGTGAGTGGAAAGGCACATAATGTATTCCTTCCATAATGGGACTTTTGCTTTTTTTCTTTTACTTGGGCATGATAAAAAAATGAACCTTATTTAGATTAGTGTTTTTATATTGATTTTTTTCCTAATCAGAGTGTGGTTGTTTGGTTTTTTTAAGTTAAAGGTGCAGTAAAAGTGAATACTTTTGAATATACCAGATGTAAAAGGAGACAGGGTGTTGTTCTAACAGCTTAATGAAAAAAAAAGTTTCTTAATTCTGAGACTGTTGTTGAGTGGAATTGAAGGCTGTGAGAACCACAGGCTCAAGGACATTTGAGTGGATGTAAGAGCAAGGAAGTATCTGTGTGAGAAGGTTGGGCAGAATGTTAAAGCGTAAGTGAGTACACTGCGTGTATTTTCACCATGATAAGAGAGCCTGGTGAAAGGATGTGACCCAGTAGTCTATTTCCAGCTTCACAGGCCTGTGAAAGTAAAAATGGACTGTGTGGATGAGTGGTAAATAACCACTGTGACTGGTCATCATGAGCCTGTGATAACTTGTGCATAGCATTGTCGTTTTCACTGCCTTGAAGGGAAGTAGTGAAGAAGCCTAGGAAAGGGAGGAGATTGCATTCTTGAGAGTGGGAAGCTAGGAGGCACAAATGTCACCTCTTCTGGTGGCAGGAAATTGTAGTGTCTTTGCTTTTTTTTTTTCCTTTATGGTGGGACTTTTTCAGCCACGTGGTTTGTACAGACTGAGAGAAGGCCTGAAAGTAAAAATACAGTCTTTTAGCTGTTTACTTTTTAAGGAGCACAGCAAGGCAAATATTTTTATTTTTACGTGTGGAACAGAAATTATTTGGCACACAGCTCTTTTTCTCCCAACCAAATGCAGGTATGAACAATAATAATTAGTGGTTGTATGGTACAATAAATCTTCAAAGTGCCTTCAAATCTTAATCAGCAAACCTTAATAGCATGCTATTCCTGCAAGGGAGGTAAGTAATTAGATAAAATGAGACTGGGCAGACTCTTAAATGGAGTTTATTGTTGGAGTGCCTGTCAGTTTCACAAAGCTCTTCTTTATCACTGAGGTCTCTGAATGCTGCCGTACTTAAATGGCTTCAAGTATTTATGTGTTGAAATACACGACATTATGGCCCAGAGGGCCTTGTTAATATTGACATTCTCTTGTTCAAAGTTCTTCACAGTGAAGGAGACCTTAAACTCAAGAGGCTCTGTAGTGGTTGTTCCAGAGCACCTCTGAAGACTTATTAACCTGAACAAGAGTAAGGTCAGCTCTTTAAGAGGAATGATTTTCTTCGGAAGAGCTTTCCAGTTTACTTGCATGACAAGCCTAGAACCTTTAGTCCCCTGATGGTAAAACTCAAAGTGATTTCGCCAGAAGTTTGTTAAACCTAAGAACATTAACTATTGTTCTGGCTGCTGCATTTTTGGAAGGAGTGTTGGTTATCAGCTCAACGGTCTGTCACTTTTTTTTCCTCTGCTTACAGAAAAATTGACTGGAATTTTACTATTTCAAAGTGAGCTAGTCAGTGAGACTAAAAGATTGAAAAGCAACCCTTGGGGTAGTGTGTCGTGGTGCAGAACATGTTTTAAAGCAGTTGCCCCAAGCTGTCGCTTACCATGGGACAAGCGTGGATGGGAAGCTGTGAATACCAGAGAAAGTTAATGTTGTATGTCGCCAGTTAACTATTAATGAAATCTGTGCATCTGTAAAGAAGGGTGGAACTTCTGAAAGAAGTGTTTCCCAGCCCCACCTCCTCCTGAAGTACAGAGAAGGAAGCTGGCATTTACAGATGGGAAGGGCACAAGACGACTCTTTGGTGCCGTTTTTATTTCATCCGGGCTTCTCTTTCTCCTGTGCCACTTAAATACCTGGTGAGGAACCAGGCATGTTCTTTGTGCATCATTATCCATTAAAATGCTTTCATAAAAGGCAGTGAATTGAGTAGGCTGCCTTGGGACAATGATATGCCCTGTGAATTTGAAATCCACTTGGTAGGATAGAGATCTGCTCTAGTTGTGACACTCTGTAGAAAGAATAACAGATGTGGGAAGGCTTTGTTCTCAGGGTTTCATTTGTTCTTTATGTGTAAATTTAATATGCCACAGAAAAGTCTGCAAGTAATAGGTCAAGAATTAAAGGAGACCTGGTAGTAAAACTGCTGATTTTTGATTGCTGGTTTTTATAGGGAATACTGTATTTTTGCAGGACATTGAATATTAAGGATTTGCAGGTGGTAGGGTAATGCCAGATTTAGGACTAGGTGCTGTGTCAGCTCGTGGTTCCAGCTTCAAACAATTGGCCATTAAATTAGGTGAGATGGGGCACTTGGAAGAGATAGGAAAGCCTTATCTCCTGTTTTGCAGCTAAAAGTAAGGCATGGGGAGAAGAACTGACTGAATAAGAGTGATGAAAATTTGAGTGTACAAGTTTGGAACCAAACCTCTTCATGAAATAATCTGATGCTGTCAAAAATATCATGCTTTTTTAGTAGACTTTGAGACTTCAAATTTCTGTGTGCTTCTGCCTTGTCAGAGAAAGGACATGGTTTTCTGGGGTTTCACGGTCTCTTTATCCAACTCTGTCTAAAGATTATTTTTTGTGTGTGTTTCTTGGAAGTTGTGTTCCTCAATAGCATTTGTCTGTACCTGTGGGAGAAATACGGGAATGTTCTATAGAGCTTGCTGAAATTTTAAAAAGTGAATCTGAAAATGGCTTTCATGTGGTGTTGACGTCTTCTCTGAGTATTTGTTTGTAGTGTGGGTACTTGGCTTCAGGCATGTGCGGAGAGGTACCTTGGACGTCGCATATCTGACGTCAGATTTAGTCAAAAAAGTAGATCTGGAGCTGGAAATCTTTTTGGGTGACTTTTCTTGAGCAATGCTGTTGGAGGTGACATGTATTTGTGCTGTAAGCTTGAAATTGATGCTGAGCTTGTTAGGAAACACTCCTGTTTATTTCTCAAGTAAAAGAACTTAAGAAGAGGCTTTTTCCTATCAGACTTTTCCTTGAAAGCCAGTTTTGTTCGTTGAGGGGAGAAGGCTGTTAAGAGCATACGAATTCCTAATTTTTTGATGTGCTTTTCATCATAATGAAAGCTAAACTTTCAACTGGATAAATCAGTGGAAATAGCAGGTTCTCCTGTGTTTCATACCAATTTCACAACAGCTGTAACAGATGTTTTGGCTACATCTGTATATGTATGTAGGTGCAGCTGATGCTCTCTAGCACCATGCTATGTGCTATATGAAACTGGCAATCAATGCTAGTTCATTGCAGTAGCATAGTTATGCCAGTGCTGTTGAAATTGTTGCATTTTTCATTTTTTGACTTAAGTGCTGATTCAGAATAGACATTGAAAGGCATAAAGATTTGTTAATATAAATAATTTTTGTAGTAAAATTGCATACTTGGAGATGGAAGCTTCTCTGAGTCTCGTGTCAGTTCTATAGTCTATCTTTATTTTTATTCATGTAACAGCCAGTGTTCTGCTCGTGTAGTGGGCAGGCCCTCTGAAACCTGTTGGAGAAAAAACCTAAGGAACTGAATGCAAAGGTTTTCTAAGCTACTGCTGAATACAGACAGAACACTGCTTATCTCATAATCTCCAGGGCTATAGGCACTCTCATTTGCAGCTCCCTGTTTGCGCAGGGGAATTGGTTCCCACTGATTACTTTTGTGTTTCAGATGAGGATTTTTCCCTTTTTAATATTAATTTCTTCAGTATCTTAATAGCATGTGCATATTGCGCTGTTTTCCCGCTTTCTGATAGACATGAATGGCTACATGGAGGACATAAATACTCACCCCAATAAACCTGTGACGCACGTGGTTCCAGGGCTTTCTTAGGGTCACCAAGGAAAGGTAATAGGACTTGACTCATAAAACCATGTCTGTTTTACCCTGTAGAGCATTGCTGTTGAAATATTAACTACGAAATTTCAAACTTGTAAGCAACCTTATTTGGTGTCAAATGTTCCATCTTTCTGATGGGACTGTTGACTTTTTCTGCTAACCACTTCTGTATATTGTAATTTTAAGAGATGAAATGAACTAAAGAGAGAGGTAGATTAAAGTTTGAAACTTCAGCTGTTTAAAATGCTTGTGCTTCCTAGCAAAGTCATACCTGGTTTAAATGATGATAGGTTTGGACTTGGGTATTGCCTTAAGCAATAGAGGAGTGAAAAAATGAAGCATGTAGATTTTTAACCATGTCATACATAGTCTAACTTTTCTACCTAGTTTGCTCATCAGGGTATCACTACTGTAAAATATCTTGGTGATTTTTCTTCTCTCATCATAATTCATCAAGGGCCAGCATTATGTGATTACTGATTTTACCCATTTCTCTCATAACATAATTTAGTGTTTCAACAGAGAAAAGTTAGAGAAGGGAAATAGAACAGCAGTTTTGCCTTTTAGTACCTTTACTGTAAAATCAGTGGGTGGAAAATCCTCTCCTAGTGCTTAGGGTTATGGCCAGTGAAATAATAGCTCTCTTTTCTCAAGTCAGTGCAAAGCTGTATTTGCCTTCGATGAATTAGCTTGGGGAGTTTGAATCCCAGGCAAGCAAATGGTCCATACGGTTTTGTCCAAGTGCTGCTTTTTAATGTCGGTGAGGAACAGTGCTTGTGTTGCTTTGAGAGACATCTCTGTAGTGTGTGTCACTGACTGGACAAGTGTGTGGTTAGGTTTATGTGGAGCTATCCCTACAGCAGCTTAATTGAAGACTAAGTGTAACTTCCTTAAATGGGATGCTTCAAAAGGTGGTAAGTACTGGTTTCTCCTTCAGAGGTTTTGTTACGGTATTTCTTTCAAGTGCCTTGGTGTGTTTTAACTATTTTTCAGTGATTGAGGTGCATTTTTTTGTTTGTTCTTTTAAAGCCTGTTTGCTTTCAACTTCTCTAAGTCTTGAAATTGGACTTCTTCCCATTACTTTGACATTTAGGAAATAAGAGAGTACTGCCTGTATGCATGCATTATTCAGAGATTTATTTGTTAATAAGCTCCCTCTGCACTTTTCAGTAAAGGATTTATCTTGGGTAGGTTTCTACCCAAGGAGGAAAGAGATTCTGTCCAGCCTTCATAGATTCTGTATTTGAGAGTTCTCATGTACCTTCAATCATCTTTTCTCTGTTCTTAGACCCTTGCCCTGCACCTGAAGGGCTTTCTCTTCACCATTAGAGGCAGAGCTTCAGAAACACTTGCAGAGACATTCAGCTTATTAATTAGTGTTAGAAAACTGTACAGAAAGTGGTAGCAAAAAAATAATAGCACATCTAATTAATCCACTGAAATATTAAAAAAAATGTTGCAGTCTAGGGAAAACTTAAGATTTTGATGATATTTTTCCATAAAAATAACTTTGATGTTTACAGTTGGCATCCGAATTGATGCACCCTGAAGAAGGATGAGACTCTCCCTTCTAACTTCACTCGGAATTTGAGTGGGATGCAAGTGGAATAGAAGTGCTACTGACATCCTTGTTGATACATAACATTACAGTAGACAATGCAGTATATGTCTGTAAATTAAAAGTGCTGTGTACAAGAATAGCAGTTGTGAGCTGTTAAATGGCTTGTCTCTAACAAAGGAAGAAATTATTTTACAAGGTAGCAAGAATACCTGTACAGAACCTGGAAAACTTTGACCTAGAAGGTTTAGCTTGTGAAAAGAGGGTTAGAAAACCGTTATTTTTTGGAGGACCACACAGTTTGGAAAAAAAAAAGGAAGGTGGGATAAAGAAGCCGGGGGGAGAAAGAAAGGGTTGGACTCATTCAAGGTGTGCTAGGATGCCTTCAGTTCCCTCCAGTTCAGGTTTATGGGCTTTACAAGAATGTCCTTATCTCATGCACTGGTGGTGGAGGCTTCTGTGAGCTGAGGTTTCTTCCTCAGAAAGACTGGGGTGAGTTTTTAGACCTTCATAGCTGCAAGTACTTTTGCTGTTCCCAGCTCAGTGGTTATGTTTAAGGTCTTCGAGGGTTAATAACTCTCTGATGTGTATCTTGTGGTTTTTTTGTTTGTTTTCTTGGGTTTTTTGTAGGTTTTCAGAACTACTTATCCTCTTACACCTTTTTATTTGTAAGGTTGTTCAGACTCTGGAAATCAGAAATTTGTCTGGGAAGTCTGTTATAGAGATCCATTTAATAAGAACTGCAGGAAATATACACCATAAGATTTTGAGGAACCCCAGAACTTTAGACTTGGATTTCCTGAAAGTGATTTCTTCTGATGCTATAATCAGACAATGCTTAGGAAAACAAGCTAATATTCAAGAACCTTACATTTTGAACAGCTTCTTTTTTCAGTGTGCCCTGTCATTGAATCCCTTGAGTGACCTTAATGAAGAATTTAAAGATTATCTGATTATAAAAGATTTGCTAGCTGGCAGTGCTGAAATTTGTTTCATCAGAAATATAGACTCATTTATTGAGTGGCTTTGCAGTTAGGTTATCACATGTGTGGAACAGCCAAATCAGCCTGGAGCTTTAAGCACATGGGCTAACACGTAGAACTGAATTACTGAAATAGCTGTGTAAAGCTCCTTCATGTCAATTTAAAATGTGTGTGCTCACCATAAATGGCATAAGACTTCATGTTTCAGAAGTGTGATGCACTGTAAAACTTAAGTCTTTTTTTTTTCATTATTCTTGCTTTCAGAGGTTTTTGATACCATTGAATCACGTCAGTTTGTTTTAATCTATTGGCAGACAGTTTTGGTAAGAATAATTTTTCCGTTTTTCCTTGATCTGTGATCCAGTTCAATCCTCTGTGTATTTGAGGAGTATAATGGGTAAAGGAAGAAAACTTCAGGCCTGGTTTTTGCTGTTTTGTCACAAAATGCTAAGGAAAATCCTAAAAAATGGTTTAATAATAATGTTGAAATTTTATACCCATGCAGTGCCTTAAGAAGAGAAAACATTTAGTATGCTGGAAGATTGTTTGGTTTTGTTGGAAGAAAACATTTTCTGTTATTTTCGGTAGCTGCCAACATTTACTGGTGTTCAGTAAAAGTCAGGCAACTTTGAGGCGTGACTGGGTCCTTCAAGACCTTTAGCATGTTCTTTTCCAGTGAAATTTGAGAAGTTGCTGTCTTACAGCAAACAAAAGAAAATACTCTTTGTGAACTGCTTAATTGCAGCTGTGTTACTGGAACAAAATGTCATGTGGAGTGAAAGTGTAAATGTGCTCAGAAGGGGATTAGAGAAGTTAACAGAACAGAGACCATTAGTGACTATTAGATTTGACTGTGCAGCTTGAGCTCAGGAACTCAATAAACTGGTGCCAGGAAAGGGGATGGGAGAGCTTGCCTGATCCAGCTTAGTACTTCTTGTATTAAACATTGCTTAAGTTTCTAAACCCACAGAAATGGGAAGCTCTTCCAAACTGAGAACTTCTTTAACCCTTTAAAAAAAAAAAAAAAGCCCAAAAGCTTAGAAGAAATCTTTTGTAATCTGCCTCTGAAGCTCATGTGTGTCCACATGGGCTTGACTTGATGTTCAGAGAAGAACAGCTGTCTGGTTCCAGCTTCGATTCCTTGCTTTTTTCATCCTTTGTGTCTTGGAATCTGTATTCCCTTTTCTTCAGATCGCTTAAGGAGGGATTAAATGATAGATGGTCAAGTCATCAGGGGAATTAATTTTTGTGCATACGGCTCTAGAGTAAAAAGAGCTGCTCTGGAAGAGAGGAGAAAAAGACAGGAACACCTTGGTGATATCACAGTTTCAGTTGTAGTTTTAGGTGAATGGGAAAGTGAAAATATACTACTAGGTAAAGTAGTAAAATATGTAAGTAAACTGTCATTTTAAATGGCATCACATGAAAAGTACAACAAAAACCAGCTTGTGGAGACATAAATAATTGGATTCCTTTTACAGATGAGAAACATATTACTTAAGAAGGGAAGGACATTCTGCAATAATAAGAGGCATTCTTTTTGTCCTTGCTTTGCTCAACATCAGGTTCTTGTGCTTTGTTGATACTACCACGTGTGCTGTGTGTGCTCTTTGGCCTTGCACAGAATAGTTGAAAAGAGCATTTTTCAATGCAAAGCCCTTAGTTTTGTGATACTGTGAGACGCTGAAGGAATTTGTGTCTTCAACTACTCAGTATTAATGAGCAGAATAGAATTGAATTAGAAATTGAATTTAACATGGTATGTGGAAATTTCCCTGCTGCTTGCACAGTGCAGAATATAGTTTACAGTGTTATAGAAAATATTTTTGTGCTTGACATTAGCTGAATTCTTTGATATACACATTAATTATCACTGATTCCGTCCCAGCCATTGCCTTTGCTTTGAGAATATTAAAGAGCTGAAGATCACAGATTTTAACTTTGCACCGTAATATGAACTGCTGGTTTGGAAGTCTGCTGCTGATGCAAAATCTGTTTGTTCTGCTTCCCTCTTCAGTGGTTTTGGAGAAATGGAAGAGAAACTATTGCCTGTCTAGACTTTAATAGCTTATATGTATATATGTTTACTTTTTATGTAGACAACATTCATTTCAAGGCTTATGATGTATTTTCAGTGATAGGCTATAAATGCCGGTTAAAAAAAAAACTAGCAATAAACAATGCAATGGTTGTGCCAAGAGGTAATATGCATCTCATAAGAGCGATTGCTTTTTATAATAGTTTTGGAACCCCAAGGTATAAAGTCTTCCAACTCTTTTCAAAGAATTTGTGGAATTCAGATTTTGCTGTGTGAAAAAAGCTCTAATTAGTCACCAGCAGGTGCCTGCATATATGGAGCAACTGTAAATTGTGTGTGACTTCTGGGTCAGGAAGGTTTGGCTTTCCTTCACCTTCCTTTTTTCCCCACTCCCATCTGTCAGTGGGAGAAATTGGGGTTTTTTATTGCCTGTTTTTAGACTGATGGTGTAAAATCAAAGGTGAAGTCTTATAGCAACTTCTGTATAAGTAATTACTGTAAAAGATCCCTTAAAAATGGGAGAGGTCACTCATCAGCATGGTAGGAAGCAAAAGCTAGGTTAGTGCCAGCAGTCTTTAGTTAAATTTTTTGCCAAAGTTCAAAATTTTAATCTATACCTTTTAAAATGCAGGGTGTGAATGGTTCTATGCCTTTATTTCTCCCTGAATAACTGGGTTAATATTCGGCATCTACGTACATGGATGAAAAAGGGTCAGTAGTGTAAAATCAAATGGTATAACAATTTTTTGAGGAAAAAGTACTTTTCTTCTGGAGTTGATTAGTAATGGTCCACTGAATCCCTTAGTTTTGCCAGCAAGGCTTGGTATCTATAATGATTTTTAATTTTATTTTTAATTTACTTTTAAAATGTATTTTAATTTATTTTTTAAGATTTTTTGGTGAAAGTTTCTAATGTTTCTG
This sequence comes from Falcunculus frontatus, assembly GCA_013398115.1. Lineage (NCBI taxonomy): Eukaryota > Metazoa > Chordata > Aves > Passeriformes > Falcunculus > Falcunculus frontatus. The sequence goes on from VZRV01003485.1 coordinate 2,971,673, forward strand.
ACTGCTCTTTTGTCTGTAAGCTGGGTATTTCTTCCTTGGCTAAAACAGCCTAAGTATGCTTAAGTGCAGGCACACTCTCTTTCTGTTCTTCTCTCTCACTCTGATGAAGTCTTGGTTCCAGCTCCTGTGCTTTTGTGCAGAGCGAGGAATCTATGGATAAGTTCCCCCTCTGGACTAAGAAGATAATGAATTTTCCTGTCTCTGATATTTCCGTCTCAAGACTGTAAAATTTTGTTCCTCCCCTCCTTTTTTTTTGTCTCCTTGCCTCTTTACTACCAAACTGTGTGTTTCTGTAAGTGGTGGACACTTGATGCTTCTCATTGATTACTGCTACTACTTTTTCTTGGATAAGTGTGTATGCAAGTTGAGGTAAACCAGTACAGGCGGTCCAGTTTGGTAAACTATCATTCAAATTCAATATTTTGTAAGCAAAGCTTATGGGAGGATGTTTTGAAACTACCGGTAAAACATTTAAAAGTTTTGAAATCTGTTTCAGACTGCTGTCCAAGTGGGTTTTTTTAACCATCACATATATGAGTTTTCTGTATGATGTATCAATGAATAGTCTCTGAAGTATTTGGTTAGCAATGAAAGATGGAAATAGGAGTTGAAGAGGTTCAGCCCATGTTCTTTTTTCACACAGATTTGGGAAAATTTTTTCATTGAAGCTGAATTTTCTCCTAGGAGTTTATGCCATTTGTACACTGAAAATGTAAACAATACTTTTAAAATAACACTCATTTTCTTAAGTTTGCAAGAATAAAATTGAAATACTATATTCAGGACTGGAAGAAATTTTGGATTGTTGTCAAAATTCTAGACATACATGGAAAGGATGAAAGTTGGTATATATTGTATGCAGACTATACTATGTAAGACTTGAGCTCTAATGTTTTGAAAGGAGGATTTTTTTGTGTGTGTGTGTCAGTTTGGTATTTCTGTTTATTTTAGGTGGTTGTAGTCAGTGTTTTCTTGGGTCTCCATGCAGTAACAGTTACAGAGTTAAGCTGTCACACATGGTATCATCAAACTGATTGTGAAAGAAGCAAAATTTGATGCATTCTTTAACTGGTCTAACTCCCTTTGGTCCAGTCGCATGAATAAAAGATTCAAGTGCTGTTATATTATCCTTCTATTCTCCTTTCACTTAATCCCTCACCAGGGCAGTGGCTTCGGAGATTAATGTGACTTTCTGCTTGGTTCTGTTCCAATACAGCAAATACAATTTGTACCTGGGCATTACCTGTGTATGTCCTCAGTCTGACTAGCTTTCCATTACTTTTCATAGGAATGTTCTTCAAAGAAAGGGAAAGAAAGAAGGATGATGCCGTGAATCACTTTCCTCTCAGTTTCTAGGCTTGTAGAGGAAAAGTTTCTGCTAGTTTGCCTTTGTTATGCAGCCCAATGGTGTAATACAGCTTTTTGTCCATCTAATACGTATGTTTATCATCCAGACAAAGCAAAATTTCCCAGAACTCTGGAGGTTTTTTGGTGATAGGAGGCTTGGTATTATGTCATGGGAGGAGGTGCTGCTGTCTTGTGTTTCCTGGTTTTTTGGCAATGCCATCTTCTGTAGCTTGTTCTGTCCTGTAATCTCTCCAAGTACCAAAACATTATGGAGTGCAGATAATGATCAGATGGAGTTCTTTGTCCATTCTGATGTGTGAAGCTAAATCAAATATGGTATATCATGGACTATCTGTTTGTCTTTGCTATAGATCAGGCAGTCTGTTTTGCGTGGAAGGTCTGAATTCACTCTTGCAGGTTTTTCATGCTGCTGTCAAATGATACTGAAGCTTATGTTCTTTTTGGTGAGGGTCTTTTTTACACTCCAAATCCCATTCACTTTCTTGTCTCAGAAACTGTAAGCTGGTAAGCATTTGAGGCTGGGCAGAAATAACAAGTAGATGAATCTCTTGTGAAAGAGAAATGCCAAGATTTCCCATCTAACAAGAGAAGGACTAATAATCACACCACCTTTGAGGGCATTTAGGCCATGGAGAATATAGTGGCTGTAGGATTGAATAAATCATGCGTAACCACTGAATTTAAGATGAATCATAAATTGGGTGTGTGTAAGAAATTTGTTCAAGGGGCAGTATAGTCAATTTAACAATTGTTCAGTTGTAAACACCTACTGAATCATGCAGTATATAATTATATATTTTTCTGAAGTGTGGTGAGCAGAGTGACAGGCTGAGGGACTCAGGTTAACTGGTCAGGTTCTGATTAACTCGTATGATTTTGGCACAAAGCCATGTGCTGTGTCAAGTCATGTTTTGAAGGAAGATCATGATTTCCTAACCATAGGTGTTCCAAGTCTTCAAGTGGCTTTGTCTACTAATTAATCTGGAACTAAAACCTCCTAATTGCAGGATTTAAACTAGACAGTATAAGCTGCTCGGGAAGGTTTTGGCCTCCATGAAGAGCTCATTTAAAAAGCAGGCTTCTGTGACCAAAAATCTTCATGTTTTACGTGGAATCTTTAAACTGGTGGCTATCTCTAGACATGCTGCTGAATAATTGTCACACAGACTGTACTGTTCTCAACACTTGGTGCATACCACATCTAAAGAGGTAAGTGGGCATACAATAGGTAAATTTTGGTGTACACTATCAGTTGCAGGAAGTGGATCAGCTATGGATGGTTGGATAAGGAAAATCTGCCTTTAAAATCCAGTATTTTTTCAGTATTTGCAAGATGGTGGTGGGTAATGTGCTTAAAGACCCTGCTAGTGATATATTTAACAGAGAAGTCGAAGAACTTGGGAAATACCGAAATAGGAAATCACCAGCAGCAGATAATTCAGAATTTAGGGAAATCCTATTTGAGCCCATAGGGAATAATATCCTTCATATAAAGCTTGTCCTCCGTTTTCTGGGCAATGGGTCTGTGTACCAGCATGGAAGAATACACAGAATGTTTTCTGCTTGCTCTCGGATTTTTAAGTGCCCTGCAAATTGGTTGCTGGTTAGGAGTGTCTATGCAGAGAATGAGCACAGCTTTAGTCTTTAATTTCTGTATGCGCGAGTATGGAAGAAAGTGGAGAAAGAAGGGATCTACAGTCTGAGAGGACAAATGATCATCTTGTGATGTGGAAACAGTCTCTGTGCTTGGGACAAGCAGGTGTTAGGCAGAAGAGGAAAACTCTATGAGTTTGCACTGTATGCATTTAACTCAGAGGTCTGGTATCTTTTATATTATCCAGTTGGGTTTTTTGTCATTAATAGTTTACTGAATACTGTTTCATGTAGTTCATGTTGGACCTTATTGGTAGGTCACCTAAATTACATTACATAGATGGATTCTAAGTTACTAGGTGAAAAACTGAGATGTACCCTTTTCAAGGACAATTTCCAACAGTCTGCTCTTCAGGTCAGCATCAGTTCAGGAAAGGGAAATACCTTTCCTATCACTTGAACAGCAGTTAAGTGCTTTCAAGAAGTAGCAGTTGAATAGGTTGTTTTTTCTCTGCAAAGTTTATGGAGAGAAGAAAATACTGTGAAGTGTCTTATGAGGACAGGGGTATACAAAGATGATGGATACTTTTGAAGTGCTTTGCAGGAAATGGTTCTACCCTTTAAGACTTACTAGGGCTACACTTGCAATACCATGTGGGTAGAGTGCTGATCTGGTTTCTGGACAGATGGAGGTCTGTTATTAGAGTTGCAGCCCATCTGCTGGTATCAAATCTGTTTTTACAAATGCTTGCAGAATCTTATTTAAATCTGCCTTGGCCAAAACCTTTAATAGGCTTTAGGGACCCTCTAACAAGGCTTTCAGGTAGTTCATGTTGACTTGTCAAAATAGATCAGTGTTCCTGCCCACTTGTAGCTCTGTTTGTCCTTCAGGGTTTTTCTCTTGTCCTTCAGCAGAAACTTAGAGCAAAAGTGAAACTCTTGGTCTATATGGAATATACGCATGCACACAAGTGGACACACACATTTTGGATAGATAGTGGGTAACACATGCATATGTGGGGACACACACGCTCTTTCTCAACATGAGTGTGCACTGTAAAAAGCACGTCCTTCCTGAAGGCTGGCAGACGTAAAGTGCAGAGAGCCAGGTGTGTAATCTCACTTGCCAGTGCTTCTCATTTCCTTAGGATCAGCTTGCCTTCATTTGAGGCACCATGGACAAGTCAAATGCAGCCAGCTGCCTGTTCACATCTCTGCCATTCCCTTGGAGTGTTCATGTTTCCTGATGAGCTATCAGGGTGAGAACAGGGTATTGCCAGTTATGGTTCTCAACTGGAAGTGTATGAAGTTGCTTTATAAAGTTAATCACTGATTCCCCCTGCTTAAATCTTTGTAAAGGTTTTCACACCTAGTAGGAGGATATCACAGACATTTTGAATTGTGTTTTGGTGCATATAAAAAGTATTAATCTCACACCTTGTACTACCATGTCTGAATAGAGGCTCTCTGCCTGAGAGCAAAATTACTTTTTTTTTTCTGTTACAGAAGAGTGAAGAAAATACAGTACTTTTTGAATAAGACTTGATATTTGCTATTGTGCTTGAATTAGCATTTATTTCAACTTACAGGAAAGCAGAGCAAGTATCATCTTATGCCTTGGTCCTAGAGACATAGATTTTCTTGTGTGTACAGTTCTTGGCAGCTGAAATGTAGGCCTCTGTTCCATCTTGTCTGTTTTTCAGGCTAGAAATTCAGACTTTCACAATAATAATTAGTCATCACTTGTGTGAATAATAGTTTTACTCCCAGACAGGTGAGTTCACAGATAAGATATCCATGGTGTCATCTATCTGCAGACCTTGTAATGTTCTGTTCCTTATGCCATATCTCCCTTCTTCATTTTTTTTTTTTCCCAGAAATGAACCTAAGAAATCATAACTGTCTGAGAAAGCAACACACTTTTTTTTTTTCTGCTGCAACTCCTGGATGTCTGTGATGTTGCCTGTGTTGTAGAGCATATGTAATTGCTTAAGGAAATAGAAATTTTCCGGGAGCTGGGAATATTACTTTTTTGAGCATCAAACACTGAAGACTTGGTGCATCATAGACCCTCCAGATGATCTTTCCCTACCAGTAATTATTTGGACTCATCAGCTATTTTCACCAAGTCACAGGCAGTAAAAACGTGTGTGAGGATGTAGTTCAGCTTAGGGCATTAGGTAAGAAAGCCACTGGAGTATTTTTGAGAACTGAGTAGTAGCTGCAGAGAATGCTGGCTGAGTGGTAACTTTTAAATTGGTTGGATTTTTTTTTTAAATTTTCATAGCAAAAGCCACACAAACACACAAGTACAGTTTAGTAAGAATATTGGTAAGTGGGGTGATCCATGTGAGAGTTTGTTAGCTCTCAAATTAAATGTGTACTTAAACAAAAATATCCTTGTGTTGTAGCAGTGCAGCTTCTTTACCTGTATACATGTGAGGTAAAGCAGTGCTGGAGGAATCAGATGCAGGTAGATGTCATTTTCAAACTTGGTTCTGTTATTCAGCCAGTTTTATCTCCAGTATCAAATATTATTTCTTTCCCGGGCAGGACATGTGAGGTAGCTGTTAGTATGAACTGTCCTCTGAATACCAGGATTTTTTTCTGGTTGAGTACACAAGTCAGCAGCTCTCTTTCTTCTCATGTATAAGGGTGCTGATTTCAAATGGAGAACACAATGCTTGTTTCTGAATCCAGGGCATTTTTCACGAGTACCACACGTGAGGTCATTTTTAACTATGGAAAAACTGCTCTGATATGCCATAGTGATGCTATCTTTTCTGCTAACTTCTTTTTCCAAAATGTCTGATAATCAAATATATGAGGCTGACAATGATTTTTTTGCTCAGATCCACCTTTCTCCCACAGTGGGAAGAAATCTCAAAACCCAAGTGAACCATGCAGTTTACTCACCTTAAAAGCCTAAAAAACCATTTGTGGAAGGACTGGATGTGAATATACGGGATTAAAGTCAGGCTTTGAAATAATATGTGGTAGGGTCAGTCTTTATACCTGTTAAGTGTATGTTGACTTCTGTGTTATTTACAAATATACTGCAAATAACTTAGCATTTTTCTTTATTACTAAGGTTGGTGGTGATAATGATTCCCCCCTCCCCCCTCAGTATTATAGCACATTAACATAATATTTTTGTACCTATCTGAAGGACTTTCGAGTGCCACATCCAAGAAAGTAGAGAACTCTTATTCACTTGGCTTAATTTTTTGCTAATCGAGTTGTGCTACCTTCATGACACTGATTATTACATTACTGCAAGGGGCTATCTTACCAAGAAAAGGCATTTTTAAAGGAAGGTACATTCTCTGTTACTGAGCCTGAAAGGGTTAGCATCTGACAGAGTCTGAGCCCTTTGGTGCTGGAGAATTTGTCTGATGTAGTAAAAGTTCCATCACTTTATTACCATGGAGTGGCCTTAAGCTAAGCTTTTAAAAATCTACTCTAAAGTAAGATGATCCATTAGTGAAACTTACTGGTAGAGTCACTGAATTTCTAGTCTGTGGCAATTTATATCTTGGTGTTAAATATTTGAGCATTATTCTTCTCAAACACTGGGGACTGACTGTGAATAATATTACAATATAATTATAAAATAATGTTGCAGTGAATGAAAAAGCAGTTACTGTACTAAGTAATTGTCTCTGCTTCCTTGACGTGCTGACCAGAGCCCCCCAGTATTTTATTTGTAGATAGCTTTAGAACGTCACAGATGGTGGGAAGCAGTACTTACTGACTTAGAATAATGCTTTCTAGTGGCTCCATGACATTTAAATCAGGTGCCTGCTACTATTTCTGCTCCCCTGACAAAAGCTTTCATTCCCTCTTCAGCTGTGCTGAGAGCTGTGAGTAAGGACAGACTTCAGTCATGACCTTTTTAGAGTATGTGAGGAATGCGAGCTCTCGCATGCAACAATGGAATAACTGCTGGACTAAAGCTGGAGGTGCCATCCTTAGTGCCTTTTGTGTGATAGACAGCACATCATCACTCCATCGTGGAGTTATGCTGTCAATAGTAAGATGCCTTTTTGCTTGTGGTTATTTCAGGTCATTAGAAGGGTTTAATTTGTTGTGTGAAGAAGGGTGTTACTGGTTCGTGCGCCATTTGAAAAGTGTCACTGTTGCCAAGCTGCTTTGTACTCCTGAAATTTCTTTTTTTTTTTTTCTAAAGCTTGCCTTAGTCACAGATCTTCTGCTCCTACTTAGCAATTAAAATGAAAGTTGCAAGTATGAGAAATGCATCAAGGAGACGTGCCCTCTCCCAGGTGGAGCAGATCAACAGCAAAATAAGGGAGTTGCCCAGGAATCTTACACCAACAATTAAACAAAGAGAGGGATACAAGAGTCATGCTACAATTTATGTGGATTAAGCTTACTTTGTAGTGATAATTATATACTCTTCTGAATAAAATTTTAATATCAAATGTGAAACATCAGCTACCCTCATGTATAAAAAAGCATTCTACAGTTGCTTAGAAAACATGACTTTCATGATCATTATATACAATTTGGACTGGCTTTTCTAGTTTGCCTAACATGAAGCTTCAGATAAACAAGTTTATCTGGTTTTGATGATGGAGACAGAAGAGCAAAGGAGGGAGTCAACACTAACCCTTGCTTGTCTCCCATTGTGTGTTCAGGCCAATGCCAAAAGCTGATTTCTTTCCACCTTCCAGGAAAGAAAGCAAGCACTTTTTGAGTAAAATAAACACTGCTTGTCCTGGAGGTGCGAGCCAAGATTCTCATTATGTCACATTCCTCTGTCTTCCAGATACGGAAATATAGCACCAATTTAAGGCTTTGGGGGGAAAAATGCTAACATCTCATCTGATCATCTGTGTATGCTCAAATAAAAGGCCAACATTTATACTTCTGGGAGTGTTTTCATATTGTGTTTTCTCATAAATTTGAGCTAGTTTCTGTTCCTTACTTAGGAGGTCTGAGCTCAAGCAGCAAGCTATCAGTTTGAAGAAAAAATGCCGTTTTAAAGAAATTTTCTTGGTATAGGTTGAGGATTTGCCCAGGAGCAGGAGATTTTTGTTTTGCTGACATTTCATCCTGTCTGTCTGTGAGGGAGGAAGAGGAGAACACGGAAGGAAAAATGTGAGTGGAAGAAGCTAATCTGTTCCATAACAGGAGGAGGGGAGAAATACTTGGGTGGTAATACTAATCTCTCCTGACCTCTCTAAAATGAAGGAGGAGGAATAGTGCTGAGGTAATACTCTTATCAGGTCACAGGTTGAATGAAAAGCACCATGAGAACGTGCGGTTTTTTCACAAAAATTTTGGTTCACCTGCTTTCTGGCAGCTCTTTAAATACTTGAAAAAGAGGGGGGAAATGGTATTTGGATCTTGTGGGGCTGTGTCCCCTCTTTGTATCTATAGGAGAAATGAAAAAAGTGGTTGTGACAAAAGGGTTTGTTTCCTTGTCCTTCAAGATAATAATTGAGAATAATGTGCAGTAATTAACTTGAGAGCAGGACTCTTAAAAGAAAAAAATTCTTTAAGCACAGTTGACTTGATTAGCTTGTGTATTTGATTTGATTGCATGCTTGACTTGACTATTTGCAAATAATGCCTTATTTTCTGGATAGTCTATGCAAATTGGACCTGCAGCTATAGGAAAACCACATTTTGTGTGTGTATTTGAAAATAAGGTTTCAAAGACTACTGAAGTGTAAGCTTTCTATCTTGGCTCCAGGGTTCTGCACTTCAGCCCAGTTTCAGCAACAGTATTATTGAGGATAAACTAATTGGTAGATGTAGTCCAGATCTTGTTCGGGGGTGTTAAGTGTGGGCCAATGTAAATAAATAGGATAGATGCCAGGATTCTGAAATTACAGGGCATGGTAATGACTTAAGGTGCTTAGGTTCTGAAATGGGAGAGACCAGACTTTCAAAATTGTCCAGGTCTAGCCCCAGTTCAGTGTCACTGAGACTTGTGCCTGTCGAGTGCTTTCAGAAAGCACTTCATGCTCAGTGAGTGCCGAATGAAAGTGTCAGTATTTTCAGGCAGCTAATCATGGCATAAGAAAGGTGAGTTTTAAGAGGTTCTCTTGGAACCTCATTCTCAAGAATTGTCTTGAGACAATTGTCCTGGCTTCAGGCATTTATATCTACAGAGGAGGGACCAAGAAGGGGCTCTTGGCTTATGTGCTAAGAGAAAGTCTCTTCAGAACCTGCCACTTTTTCCCTAATTGTCTCTGTGGAGCAAGGGAGCAGCAATATTGCTCATAATCAGGACAGTTAAGGTCAGCTAACAGTGTTTATATGGGACAAATAAAAGTATTTCGTATGTATATAGAGCCTTCTTGCTCTTTCTTCTTTGTTTTAAATTTTGTCAAAGGATAAAAATTAGTATCAGAGCATTTTATGTGATTATCTAGAAATTCTAACAGCGTTTGATATTCTAGATTTTTTCACTGCTTCTTGCACATCTAAAAGCACTTGCCGAGTGGATGCCTAGAGCAGCTGCTTTTCATGTTTCTTCACATCATATTCCTGTGAAATATCGAGTATGGGGTAGTGCAGGCATTGCAGTTAACTGATGTTAAAGTACAGCTTTTGACTAAAAGTTTTTGTTCTGAAGTTGTAACATTGAGGAAAAATGTTGATGCTCAAGGTAAGGAAAAAAGCAAGGGATATCTGTTACTAAAACTGAAACACAAAGTTGTCAAGCATCGGTTAAGCTGAAGCAGTTCAGCCTTTTAACTTCTAGTCTGGTTTTAGGAACTTTTGGACAAAACTTACTTGTATGACAGTCTTTAATAATCACAGTTATAGCAATAGCTTCTTAATATTTTGGCTGACAACAGTCCAATAAAATTTGGAAAGAATAGGCCATTAAAATTTTCCAAATTCTGTTGGAGACCTTCAATTTCAGATTTAAAATATGTAAGGAAAAATGGTGGTGGTTGGGGGAAATGAGAATTTTGAGCATTTAATTTCTGTTCTGCATACATAAGTAATTAAAAAGTAAGGTGGTGTGAAGACTTTGTAAGTGGTAGGGGAAAAAAAATATATACCTTACAAATAGTCATTTTGACAGAATTACTCTGTGTCAAGGGCTGCTCCTGTTGTGCTTTCCCTCTTACTTGGGACAGAGCAAGCGGAAGGATGCCTTATGGGCCATGCTAGCACTGTTGGGATGTTCCATAGGTGGTGTGCTTTTAACATGGGTTGCTGGGACTTTAAAATGAGACTTTTGGAAGCCAGGAGGTCACTGAGCTTGTTTTCAGGCAAAGCCCCATCCCACTCATCGGGGAGTGTGTGAGCTGTCTGTCTAGAGGGAGGAGCTGGCAGCTGGTCCTCATGAGGTAGACAGGCTCTTTCCAAAAAGTGTCTGAGATATGGGAGAGGCCTCTGGCTTAGGCAACATTTTTCCCCGTGACTATGCTGCCTGCATGGCTCAGGGCTGAATGGTGCCGAGAAATTGCACTCAGAGCTTGTTAATACAAATGATTTACACCTGAATTTACTCTCTTGTCCTGGAGCATAAAAGCTGCCTCCACACGATGCAACTCCTTTCCTGTGGAAATAGTACTCCTGTGTGGTCTGGGAGTAAATTCTGCCCCAGAACAAACAACTTGACAGGTTCGTGTCTATGCGCCTCCAGCGCTAACTATTTTAATTTGTCCACTGTCTTCCTACACTGTGTTGTGCTCTCTGCTGTGTGAATCTCCCTGTTTGCATGTGCCGTGGCTGTGATCTCGTGTGAGTTTTGGGTGTATGGGTAATCCATGCCCTAGCAGTTCATGTGGAGTTCTTGCCACCTAACCCTGTGACTTGTCCATCCTGATCCCATCTCCAGCTAAGTGTCCGTGTGGCTTCATGTTAAAATGCCATCATAACGCTGTCCCAAGTAAAAGGGAAGTGAACTTGTCCTTGGAAGGTGCATTTTTCAATGTTCTTTAATCTGTCCATTCTTATTCCAAGGAATGAAAGGAATAGGGCACAGGATTCCAGATCTTGCTTTCCTTAGATAAAGAGGAGACAGGGAGACGACTCGTTGCAAGAAAAGCGTCCTGATGTGAACCGACTTAGAGAACTCTGCCAGTGCAGAACTCTGTATTGAGAACTCTGCCAGTGCATCTGGATTTCTTTGCCAGTCAACCTGAAACACTGAAAAACAAAGGGACTGCCAAGAGCATGGTTTTGATATGGTATGTTACGAAAACTTTAAATGTTTTTCTCTTAGAAAAATCACTCTGTATAGTCCTTATGTTGCAATTTATCATAATGTTCAGGTATTACATAGAACTAAAAGCTTTTGTATGTATCGAGCATTTAGGTTTCAGTATTCACAGAGGACCAGACACTATTGAAGGTTCCCAGAATCTAAGGAGACAGCAAATTTGGAGGAGTTGTGCATTGCAAACATTAGCATTCCTACAAATATCTTCTTGTGCAAAACATCCAACACAAACTGGTGGGGGAGAAATATGTATTGAGCCAGGCACTTCCACTGTCAGCTCCAAATCGGTGCCTAGCTGGTAACAGGTGGGCTGTACAGGTGGAGAAACCTGGCCTTGCATTTTCTTGCCAACAGCTTCACCCCAGCTTGGCTCAGTCAGTTCCTTCGTGCTAGAGAGACACTTTGTGGGAGGTTCTTTAATCCTCATAACCAGCCTGTTGGTCTGCCCATTGCTGAGACAGACAAGCACTGCAGCTAAAGATAATTTTGAGGAAGAAAAAGTTACCAGAAGTTACCAGTTACAGAGAAGGTTACCAAATAGTTGCTGAAACAGATCTGCTTCAGTGAGAATCCCCTTCAAATCCCAGTTTGTGGCCTTTTGCATGTGGCTGTCCGTGTAATGACTGATTTTTGTCATGGATTCTACTTCGGCTTTCAAAATCAGTTTGAAATGGTTTGGGCTCAGTGTGTTGTGTGTTTGATTTTTATTTGTCAAGCTCTTGCTATCTGTGAAATGCAATCAGATCTTGGTTGCACTGCTACAGCTGAGGCCTGGGTGGCTGAGTGTGTGTATTCCGATGCTTCTTACTGTGATCGAGAAATTGTTTGCTGTAGGATTCTTTTGCTGTGGACGTAATGTGTTTGGGAGTTTCAGCAGACATGCTTATGGTCTCTGTTGTGCTGTTAAATAGGGAATTGGCTTATGTCTGCTACAGAACAGTCCACACTATTTAATCACAGCTGAAAAGAGTCAGGGTTTTGCAGGATGGGGAAAAGGGGATTGTTGGTGTTATTGCTGGTGTTGTGCTCAGCATACTCCTTTAGAATATTTATCGCAAAAAGTTTTCATTTGCAGTTCATGTATTTTTAGTGCCTAGGAGAAGATGAGGTCTTTTAATCTGAATAATCCAGATAACATGATTCTAGGTGTACATACTGAAATTTGAGACAGTGGCATGAAATCACAGAATTTCCTGGAACAGATGATAGACCAGGCACTCACTCTGTGCCAGGTATATGTGAATATCATGCTGACTAGAAACACACTTGTCTCTGGTTTTTCATACATTTATTGCAAGTCTGTATTGATCCCTAACTTTGCATTTTTAATGGTGTATTTATTTTTCTCTTTGGCAATTCAGATTTCATCTTTCTCTTAAATGTGATCTAAATCTGCTTTCCCTTCCATTGTCTTTTGATGATGACTTTTGAACATTAATTGTTGAAAATATATGTGTCTTACTAAATATGCAGAATAATTGAATGCTAGAAACTGGCAAGTTGTGAAATAAGGAAAAATAAGCTGTTCTGAAAAGCAGCCAGCAATATGTAATTTTTCAGTAGTAGTATGGAATTCTAGGTGAAAAGGCTAGTATTTTAGCAAGTATTGTCAAAACCCATGTTTTCAGTTAGAAACTGCAGGATATTCAGCCTTTTGTGTTGCCATTATATGTGTATAAGCCTCATTATCTGTAAGTAAAAACACATGGAAGGCATGAAGCTGCCTAGACAGCTGGGAAGCTAAATACAGCTTGTAAGCCTGGCCCTCTTTAAATTTGTTTGGTTAATATCCATGAGTTAGTATCCATACACCTGAGTCAGGATTGTGGGGTGATGGGGAGGCTCTGGGTAGGTGATTTAAAGGAAGGGGGAGGAACCTCCAGCAGTTCCATTGGGTCATCTAAAGGTTTTCATACCAGTTACTGATCTCCAGACCATAAGCATTGCTTGTGGAACTGTGTTTTCCATTTCCAGCAGCAGCTTTGAAGCCTTTGAAATGTATCAAACTTACCAGTGATGATTGACAGTACAGCTTCTTACTTGAGGCTCACTGCCTCAAGATGTTATTCTCTGGGGTTTGAAGAGAAGCGCGGACAGAAGCCACTGCAGCTGCATCCTAATCAGAAATACAAATTGCTATGAGTGCTCAATCTCAGAACACCAGTTGTCCATAGAAAGCTGGAGTAATTAAGCAGACACATGGTTTATTTGCTGCTGAGCTTATCAAACAGATGAAACTTTGACTTTGCCGGAATATTTAAGGATGTGTTCTTCAGTTTTCAAAATGGTTTTGGACAATGGAATATTGTATTGTAGTATGGTGAAAATGGTTTAGCTCTTTGAAAAAATATTGAAGCATAACCTCTTTTATCCGGGGAAGGAAGTCTTTATTTGTTTTTTGGAGAGGTAATAAGTAGAGTGCCACTAACAGTTTTACTTTTTTTTTTTAACTGAAGTTGAACAAAGGAGTTCACTATCAGTTCCATAGCTGTTTTGCTTGTGTGCATGTCTGCTGGTAGTGCTTCTCATAATATGGTTATGAGATACTATAAACAACCCTGTGAAAAGAAGAAGAGCTTCCTTTCCTAACAACAGCTTCACTGACTTAAACCTGTCAAAATCGTGTTAACAGCTGATTTATTTTAATAAACCTGTGACTACTGATCGATCTGTCATCTTCATAAACAGAGTAAACTCTTGCCCATAGCATACGGATTAATGCCAGTTTGTTGAGTTTATTGATGTAGAGCCTACAATATTAATATAGATCATTATTTTCTTAACCTGAGTTTTTCTGCAGTTGATGCTTAAAATTCTTTATCGCCATAGGGAACGTTTTGTATTATTTATATTTGGTGGGTTCTGTTAATGCTGGAGAATTTTTGTGAGTGAGGAGTTGAACATGGGTTATTACTACTTGAATACTGCATGCAAGGAGAAGAAAAGTGTTATTTCGTCTTACATCAGTCTGTTTATTTCCCAGGTAACATGCATGTGTCACTAGCAGAGGCTCTGGAGGTTCGGGGGGGACCACTGCAAGAAGAGGAAATATGGGCTATTTTGAATCAAAGTGCAGAGAGCCTTCAGGAACTATTCAGAAAAGGTAAGCATTTTTAAAGGCTGATAAATACAGAACTGGAAACGTCTTGGTTATGTTCAGGTGCCATAAAAGTAAACTGCCTTGTCCTTCCTAGGCTCTAAACCCAAACAATAACTTGCTCCTAGGTTGTCTCTGGGTAAGTGCCTCACTGCACCCCAGCCCAAAGGTTGTTTTCAACCATCATTTCATGTTCTGCCAGAACCTGTGGCACATCCCGTTTCTTGTGGTGGTAACTTCAATTATTTTGAAGTGAGATGGAAAAATAGGAAAAAAAGTGGTAAGTAAGTGTGAGATGACTGGAACACTCTGGTACTGAAGGGGACACAGAAATGAGTACAGTACTGTGCAGTCATGACTAGTGTGGTCTGAAGAGATTATGTGTCAAGGGAGGCAAAGGTGAACAACAGAAAACTTGACCAGAGGGCTAGGTATGATTCCCCAGAATGCAACTGGCAACACCTACATAGCTACTGGGAGGAATGTGGTGTAGTCTTGTACTTCAAAGGAGTAGAAGTATTTCTTCTCCCTCCCCCCTCCCACCTTAGTAGGCTCCAAGTTGAGCATCTGCAATACTGCTAATAATACACTTTTTAGCACTAGGTCTGCATACGGAAGTTTTCCCCTTCCTTATGTTTTTCTTTCTTTTCTTTAAAATCTGCAAATCCTTAAGGCACTTTCCTCCCTTTCTTGCTTTTTTTTATAGCAATAAATGCTTAACCCAAATATTGAACTTCAATAACATCTTTAACTTGTTCTCAGATAAAGTATATGTTGCCATGATGCATCCTAGTATTTCAGCACCTTTATGGGAGGTCGTCTCCTTGTATCTAAACATGCATATGTAAGCTTATTCAGTTTTATTAATGAAAAATCAAAGGCTCACTCTTTGAAAGTAGTCATTGTTTTGCCACATTACTATGCAAGAGGCACATCTCCGTTATTGAGAGCAAAATATTTTGTATTTTTTGCAAGTATTTCATGTAGAATTTCAGTAAGATTCAACATTGAAGTTGTTTTGGGTTGTTTTTTTTAAGATTTGGTGTAGACAGTCTGTTGAGTCAGACACTGGCTCTGTCTTAGGCATTGCATAGCCTCTGAGAGTGTCTCTGTTGGATACTTCACAGGCTCCAAAGAAGGCAGATGTGGGCAGAAACTGCTATATGGGGCCTCATTTCTGATCGAGCTTGACTTAGCTTTACAAATATGAATTTTATCAACTTCTCCAATGTATTTTTTGGTAGGTGATTTACAGGTAGTTTTGACATCCCAGTCAAATTTACCTTTTTCTCTTTACCCGTGTTCTCAAAGCCCATGTGTAGTAAAAAGCTTTCCAAACTGTTAGGAATGCTGAATTTATTTTTGCAGTTTGACCAGCTGACCTGTCCTGCTGCTTCTCATATTGCAGGAAAGGGAAAGCTGGCATCTGCTTTCCTCTGTCTTTCACTCTTTGTTGTCTCTCGAAGACAGTCAGGAGAATTACTTCTTTTAAGAGGGCAGATTGTTAAGACCTTGACTTAAGCGGGATCTTGAATGATTAGAGGTTTACTCTTGTAAACTTTACAGGAATTGACACATGGAGCTCCATCTTTTAATCCACCTGCAAGATCACAGTTGTATGAGCACATAGTAGTGAAACCACTTAAAATTTTATCCTAGGTCTAAATTTTTTTCTAGAAGGGAGTCTCCACTGAAAATAAGAGCTCACCCTTTCTTGTCCTGAGAGTAGTGCAGAAGAGTTATAATCTCTATGAAGACTGCATGCAGGCATCCACAATGAGAACACAGTCAGCCCTTCTTCAGAAGAAGGAGTGCTGAAAGATGAGAGCTCAAAAAGAAATCTGCCCCAGGACTTCTGATATGTGTTTTTAAGGCAGGGGAATGTTTGCCAGCCAGGACTGGGTAAGGTGGCAGAAGCTTCTGATCCTGCTTCCTATCCATGAAGACCAAAACACAGATTCAGATAAAATCAGTGACAGAAGAATCTGCCTCTTTTTTGGAGGTGAAGCTGTTTTATTGAGTTGTTTTTCTGCTAGTTCAGCAAACTATTTTCAGTTGCATGCTATTAATTAACCTGGGATATAGCCTTTGGTAAAATGCACTTCAAGAGACAATCAAATGAAAGAGCTTTTCTGTGTAGCTAAGGTTGATAAACGTAATCTAATTCCTCCCAGCAAGAGTTGGATAACCAGACAGTCTTTAATGAAGGTTTGTCTTCACTAATGAAGCAATCTAGAAATTTTTTTTGTCATCTTGAATATCAGTTTCTATGCTGGGTTGTAAAAGTGTTGTGGACGTGCAGGAACAGAAAATGTGGAGGCTCCTGTAGGCTTGTCTGACTCAATTTTGTTCTTTATTTGTGGAGGACTTGTAGCAAATGGGGAATCCTAGAGAAATCTTGTTTTCCTTGGTCAAATTTCAGGCCCATTTCTTCCATGCATATGGCATGGAAGAGCTATTTCATGGCAGAGGGTGAGTTTCCAAAATTTTTCAGAACTGACTGATCACTCCTGGGGAGAGGGTAATAGGGCAAGCTTTTAGCTTCTGCAAGATCACAGCATGTTCAGCTTTGACCTGCTCTCAGAAGTGCTCTTCCTCCTTGTATGGAGTCCTGAAGTCTCTGAACATGCTGTTCTGTAACAAAATATAAGCTTTGCTGAGTGTTTTGTACATTGTCTCTTCAAAAAAATTAAATAAAGCATATTGTTCAACACTCTGTGTTCCAGCTGTTTTGAAGTGAGGGAGATAAAAAAGGCCATGGAAATAGTCAGCTCTTAAATTGCCACCTGTTGGCAGCCTCCCCACACCAGCCCAGGAACCGCATACACTTAAAAGAATTACCAGCCCAAGTAATTATTTATTTATGTCTGTAATCCTGATAGAGTTTTGGTAGTTTGTTTCAAGTTGGAAATCTTGCTATTACTCTGTCAACCTGTTCTTCAATTAATTTCTTACTTAAGCTAGTTTCTGGGAATAAGAAAAAAGTGTCCAGAACAAGCTTCTGTTACAGATTTGGTGACTTCTTGATGTATAAAAGTTGTGCATGTCTTTTAGTGAGTCTATCTTCTTATCCATCAAAGCACTGAATAAAGGAAGCACAGGATGAAAATCCATTGTCTTACATGGTTGATTGCATATCATATCATGTCTGATTCAGCAACAGATACAGAAATGTGCATATTTTTATCCCTCTTTGTATTTACAGTTCTAACAGATGTTGAACTCCTGAAAAATACTTCACAAATTTATTTCAATCATTATAAAAAAATGAAAGCTTAGATTGAAATGCCTAGTTCCTAATCACCACTTTAGAACATCAGCTCTGGTAGCAGTCTTGTCAGCATATTATAAGCTGTTAAATGAAGGAGAAAGACAATCTAAGACTCAGTTGCAGATCTGACATCAGTTGCACTGGTGATGTTGAGATTAATCTGGAGATTTGAAAAGGCCGATACCGGACCTGCCCTTCTCTTACATCTGTTTAATTATCTGCAATAACTATTTTGTTGTTGAAAGGGTGTATCAGCTGTTTCAGACGTGCTGTATCTTGCACTCAGAACTCCGTGAGGTCAAAGGAACAAGTCTTTGAAGTAATCTCAAATGTGAGTGTATAAGCATAAGGACAATGCTGTGCTCACTGCTGCTGAGAATTATAAAACAGGCGTCCCTCTAATTTGGTAGGTTTAACTGGAAAAGATTTATCTAAACTTGAAAGTGGAAAAGCCTTCATATGTCACTTAAGCCACTCCTGTTCTAAAGTGTGCGTTGAGGATTCTGAAAACAATTGGACCTTAAGTTTGGAGACAAGTATCTAAAGGAAGGGGGAAGAGAAGGGGGAAAGTGAGTCTGATATTAAAAAGACAGGTTGAGCAAAGAAAGAGAGGCTTTGCATGTTGAATGTCTTGCAAATTTGTATATGGGAAATGATTTATATAAAGAAAAGTTATATCATCTGAAAGTGGATGTGAAGAAGGAAGATTATGGTTTTTAGGGACCTGTAAATCTTGTTGACAGTCAAACTACTGTAGCTGCTTGGCTTGAGTAAGTGTAATGAAAAGAAGGAAGGCAAAGTGTGAAATGTGCTGATGGGGACTAGTGGTGAGTCCGAAGTGGTCATAGACCTAGTTGGGATGGAGCAGGAAATGGATTGGTTTGGTTGACAAGAGAAAAAACTCAATAGGAAGGGATAAAAACCCAAATCCTCATTTTCTAGCTAGTCCTTGTTGGCAGGCGATAAATGATTGCTTTTTCCCTTTGCCAGTAACTGTTAGGGAATGATTTTATTTTTTTCATCATCTGGTGACATTTGATCTTTCAGTTGCTGAGAAGGAGCGAGATTGGACTTTTGTAATTTTATTGGAGTTTTAAAAAAGTTTTAGTTTCTATTCCTCATCCCTTCCTTCACCTACACCCATCCTACTCATACCAAAGAATCTCAGTGACTACTCTTCGCAGAGCTCTGCTGGATGTAGTCAGCACAACAGTGCAGTGTGGTGTTTGATTGTGGGGCAGCTCAGGAACAGAAACTGATCTCAGAAACTAATTGTTCACCTTGTTTCTTGCTGCAGTGTACTCCGGAAAGAGTAAATTTCAGTTTTCTGGGAGGTTCAGTATCCCGTCAGAGCTCTCCTATCCGTTTGTGCTGAAGGGAGAGGGAGCAGAGACGCTGCAGTGCTGCTTGCCCTGCACACCAGGCGTGCAGGGACATGCTGCACCAGCCAAGGAGGAGAGGATTTACAGCATAAGTGGTCCTGTGTGCTGGCATAATCCTGACCAGGCTGCAGATGAGTCAGTGGTCTGCCTGCCTCCAGCCTGGCCTGAGCATACAGATTTTCAGGTTCCTTTGCTCTAGGACAAATCTTGTCTCAGTGAGGGTTATGGAGGGGAGCAAAGATGGGTTTTGAAAGCCTTGTGTATATTTTTGGGTTGTTCTGTGCTTTTTAGAATTTTTGTTTTTGTGTGTTCTGTGCCAATGGCTGTGGCTTAGGAGAGAAGTGGGGGAGAAAGATCCGGAAGGACTGACTTGAATTGTGACTGTAGCTTGGGAATTCAAAATTACCCATCTATGTAAAATAGATCTATTTCAAATATCTGTCTTTGTGTCTCTTATAATGTGGTGGATCTTTTTTATCTTAGGCTATTTGTATGCTGTTAAAGCACATAAAGGACTTTATTCCTCTCTCATTTGTTTGGCAGATGCTCTGTAGCTGAAGGTTATTTCTGTTTTTATTGTGTTTAAAGCCAGTTCACTCTCTCACTTTAAGTAAGACCACGCTATTTATCTCTGTCTTGGCGCTGCTTGATGTACTGTGCTCTCACAAGTGTTTTGTTACCGAGTTGCATAGTTCTGGAGTTAACTCAGAAGGCTGGCAGCTCTAGCACAGTTGAAAGCCCATTGGATAGAAAATTGACCAGGAGCCATATCCTGAATTCCAATGCTTTTAGAAAAAGGGGTTTGAAGCTCTTTTTTTTTTTTCTGGTCATTTTCCTCAGTATTTTCAGGGGTATATTACCCTTACTGCTCTTGTAAATTCTTCTGAAAGCGTAAACAAAAGATGACATGAATATTATCACTGGAAAACAGTTTCTGTTGTTATCTTATAGTTGCTGGCCATTTGATGCATTGCATTGCATCTTTGTTACTTTTTTGTCCATGGTACAAAAACATTAAAGTAAGAGTAGTGTTACTGAAAGGTATTTTCTTAAGTAGATCTACCTAGTTGGAGCTTTGAGGCAGTTATTTTGGTTTATGATGCATACCTTAAGGAAGGAACTGGAGAATGAATTGTTTTATCCTCATCTTTTGTAACAATAGATTAGATTCCCTGGAGCTGTGATGTAGGCAGTGTGAGCTGCTATATTAGTTATAAGCTACTAAAAGAAGAAGCTAAGAAAATGCCAATAAAACGAGCTTGGCAAAACCAGTCCCTTTTCTAAACTTATTATTTATCACATTCATTTTACATTGCTGCAGGTCGTGAATATTTTTGACTGGGGGTGGATCAATAAATTCAGACTCTACACCTGTAGGGGACAAATGCTT
This sequence comes from Falcunculus frontatus, assembly GCA_013398115.1. Taxonomy (NCBI): domain Eukaryota; kingdom Metazoa; phylum Chordata; class Aves; order Passeriformes; genus Falcunculus; species Falcunculus frontatus. The sequence continues at coordinate 2,991,986 of VZRV01003485.1, forward strand.
TAAAGTTTGTTGAAATTAATATTGGGAAGACTTCAGACTAATTGTGGGAGGGGTTTTAATTGTTCTTAAAACTAAATCAATTTTCTGTCTTAGTATGTTTCAGAATATGAAGAGTTTTTATGCATTTGAAGTATTATGCAAAATGTTAAATTAAGGTTAAAGCCTCTACATTTCTTAAGGTTCCTGAGTTGGGACTTATAAGCAGAAATCTGATAATATTTTAAGATGTTGCTTGTTTAGGGTTTTTATATCAGTGGTGAATACATACGGAAGTGGTGAAAAATACGGTAGTTATCCACAGGATAATTTTTGAAAGTCAGTGGCCAACTAAGGTAGTCTTCCTAAAAATGTTTTTGGAAGCCTTGCTATATAATGTAGTATTTTCTTGTTACATATAATAGGAATGGTCTGTCCATCTTTATGGTCTTTTTGTGTAACATCTAAACTTGTTGCCACAACAGTGAACAGCAGTTGTTCTGTTTGTTTCAGAGGAAGTGGGTTTAGAAAATTGAAGGACTTACTTGGTAGATCCTTTTACACTTGATACCTGCAAGCAGTAATTTAATACATTTCCTGGGAGATTAGAAATATTCTAGATTACAAGATAGTTCAGCTGTCTAGGAACCAGCACTGGAGGAATATCCTGAGCTGGAGAGTGGAAAATGTTAGTGGTGGTGCTGAAGGAGGAAATTATTATTCTGCTGATTTTGCTTACAGTATCAAGGAAAGGGATGTATCATTCAAATGTGTTTCCTCAGATCTGGGATATATTGTGTAGCAGAAGACAGAGATACTGGCTTTTTTGCCTACGAAAAAATGAAAGTTAACTTGTATTTTTACTTAGGTAAAACCTTGTGCTGCCTTCAGTGACACTGGGTTGATTCATGTTTTGAGTTGTAGAAAAGATATTTTGACTCAAGGAAATGGTCTTTATTTTTCCTGCCTTTTATTGTTAGGTTACTTTGACAGCAGTATTACTGAACATCAAACACCTATCTGGCAAATTGCATATTCTAGATCACTTTTGGTTCTGCAATTTCAGTGCTTGTTTTGATATTTTCAGGTACTTGTAATATTTTTTCGCTTTAGACTTAAAAGGGTTTCTGTGCCCCAAAACTCTTCTGTTTTGTCCCACTCTATTAGCCACTCCAAGGACTATTATTTCCTTTCTCCACTAACTTTGTCTACTGTCTTCAAAACATTGCTGCTGCAGTAGTGCTATGTTGGTATAGGAGCAAACTCCATTCCTATTGTAGGAATTAGCCTTATTGACATGCGCACTACAGAAAGGGAACATTTTATATGTCAACTGTAACATAAATGAAATAACTTCAGGACAGGAGAGATAGTGGGTATTTTAGCAGGCTCTTCCTGAGCTTGCTGGTATGAATAATACCAAAGAATAGTCATAAAAGATAGGTGTTACTCCTCAGCGTGATTAAAATTGAGGTGGTTTGTTGTGGTTATGAAACACTGCAGGTGGAGAAGGAAGCATGAATCTATTCCACTAATAGTATGTAGGCTGATAATAAAATAACGTCAAGCAAGGGCATCAAACAACATTGCTTCATTTTCAGGGTGGTTTTTGTTTTTTTTCCCCTTTTCAATTACAGCTGATCCTACAGCTCTGGGATTCATCATTTCTCCATGGTCTCTCCTGTTGCTTCCATCTGGCAGTGTGTCATTTACTGAGGAAAATGTGTCCCAACAAGACCTGCGAGCATTCACAGCACCAGAGGTTCTGCAGAACCATTCGCTGTCATCCCTGTCAGATGTTGAAAAGGTACAGTGCCTCTTCCTTGGCAGACAGCTCTGGTGTTTTGCTGCTGATCCCTTCAAAAAATAGCTTTAAACTGTCCTTTTTGTCTCCCCGTGGTTTGTGATTAGTGTAATTTCTTTTGTGAGGAGGGGAGGAATCCTTCTATTTTGTTTTTGTTGGTAAAACTGGAATAGTGATTATAGTTGTATGCAGTTGTGAGGAAGAGTCTCTACAGCCCCTGGCCATGTACATATTTGGGCAACGGCTGCACAGAATTTCCACTTCTGCTTTTTAACTCTTCCACAAGGGTAAATGTTCAGACAGATAAGGTTTGTATATGTGATCTCCTCCAGGTCGTTGATAGGTACAGTCAAAATGATTGTTTTCTCATCTGTATTCTTAACAAGAATTTGTTGCAAATGGTAACATTTCTTCCCCCAGAAAACCATTCCCTTGGCTTAGTCAAAGATATTTAGTGGTGGGAGTGAAAAGGAAGCTGAGCTATTTCTATCTCCTTGGCTTCCCTGGATCAATAATCCTTAGAGGGAAGCTAGCCACAGCCAGTGTTGTAATCTGGGAACAGTTATGACATTTGGCAGTGTTCCTCCAGGAAGAACAGCTCTTACTCCAGAGGAAAGTGGTATTGGCATCAGTTGCTGTTGTGTGCACAGGGACTATTAAAACATGTATTTCTGTGTTGAATAGTTTGTGTTTCCAGCTTTTTGTATATAGTCAGTTTTCTTTAGGGTCTATCACCAAGTACCTACTGAAAATCCTCAGTTACTCCCAAGTCCTTTAGACATGCTTCTTGCCCTGCATATTGGCAAAATTAATGGTATGATAAAATATGTTTACGGTTTTATCTATGGCAAAACTATAAACAATTAGAAACCTAGGGTGAAAGTTTTAATTGAGAAGTAAAACTAACACTGACATCAGTGAAGACTCAGGTTCAGTTATGTAGGATGCAGCTGCCAAGTTCTGTAGTCATGCTGTTGGAATTGTTTATTTTCTTTCAAGAGGGACAACACTTTTGAAGAGAGTAATGTAGTGGCAACTCTGAAGTTAATGTACAAAACAGACCTTTAAAAATGGCAGAAAAAATAGCTCTGAAGTGACCGGTTTGTGACCTTTGTCAGAGCTGATTGCATTCTTTGTTCTATGCCAGTATTCAGTATGCTACTTCTTTTCATTTTGAAATAAATGGAGGACTGTTACTATGAAAAGCCATGCTGTGATGTTTCTTAATCTTTAGGAAGGAAACACTCAGAGGGACCTCTGTGGCCTGTAAACGCCAACACAGAGCATATCAATAGGTGATGACCAAATGCTGGCACTCTGTGCATGTGCTGTGCTGATTAGTCCTTTCTGAGTAGGGCTGTGTGAATTTCTTTCCTGGTGTCAGCATAACCTTGCTTGCTGGATGGAAGGTGATCCACTTACTTGTTTGTGTGGAAGGAGAAAGCTCCCTGAAACACAGCTTTGTACAAAAACTGGTGTTCTTTCATGACTTTATTAGTTGAACTTAGTAGGGCTGATAAATAGCTCATATGTGCATCCCTCTTTTTTTGACTGCTTCCCTTTGCATTCCTATTAAACTCTGTATCAGGTGGTACACTGGTTATTTGTAAGGAATATGTTGACTTAATGTTTCTTAGATCTCAGAATCAGATCTTGCTTTGCTGACTGTGGTAACTTTTAACACATTTAAACTTTTTTTTTCTTTTCTCACAACTGGCTGTAGTTCACTGAATTCATTTACTGGAAGTCATTGGTATTTTCCTTTTTGATTGTTCTACTAAAAGCTGCTGAAGGCAGAAAAATACCTTTTTTATAAGGCCTTGTATCAGAGAGTGGCAGGGTTGCAATTGTCTTGTCAGTTTTGATTCTACTTGCTAATACAAATTAACAGTGTATTCAAGGAGAAATACTAAAAGAAACCTATAGTCCATAAATAAATACCCCTTTGATTCCAAGACACACAGTCAGTTTGAGTCCAAAATATGTCTGAGGTAACTGCAAGCTTATTGGAAATAGACTAACCAAACCATTCAGTATTAGAATGGAGACCGATTTGGGAAATAAATTTCAAGTTGATTTACATATTGTGGAACGTACTTGAAGGATCATAGTACAGAAATTAGCTAGAATTAGCTAGAATTTTTGAATACATGCTTTTATTTTGAAAGCTGTTTTCAGATAGATTACTAGAGTAGCATGTTTTAGTTTAGAGGTCTGATTGCACATCGCATTTTTGGAAATATCTTCTGTTATGTTGAAGCTCAGAATCATAGAGTGATGGAACACCCTGAGTTGAAAGGGACCCACAAGGATCATCAAGTCCAACTGCAGATTCCAAAGAGGGCAACCCAAAAATGAAATCATGTATCTGACCATTGTCCAAATTTTTCTTGAACACTGACATACTTAGGACAATGACAACGTCTCTAATTAGAATTAAGTAATTTTATAATAATATTTTTAATTCCTGTTCTTGCATTATTGGGGGACTGAGAGAGTTGGCAAACTTTTGTTTTTGTTTGGGGTTTTTTTTCCTTGGTTGTTTTTGTGTCTTTTGTGTTTTGTTGGCTGTTTTTTCTGAAAAGGTTTTTTTTGCTTTCATTACTGCCCTGAAAACATATTCACCTTTTTCTGTGTAGCTGTGATCTATCTTGATATGTAAGGAAGACTTTGTAATATTTCAGTTGAAAGGGTAATAAGTAATAAACCAGATACGGAGCAATTTTCTCACTTTTTGAAAGAGAATTGAATGGCGCAGTGGTATTAACTGGGAACCCCTGATACATGTCTCTGACTACTGTCCTAATGTTCAGAATTTTGTCAATTTGTATATCTAGAACTTAAGTAAGATGTTTTGCTTTTAGTTGGTGAAGAGGCTGACTTACATGAGCTTTTAATTTCTTGCTGTCCGTGTAATTGCTGTTCATTGCCTTCAGAAATATTCAATAAATTTGTTGCTTTAAGTAACATAAATATTACTAATAACGTGGTATAAAGAGCCATCACTAGTGTATATTACTTATACAGTCCAGAAAAACGGGGCTTTCTTTCTGCATTTACCTGTTTTGTTTTGACAGTCACCTACAGAGCCAGCATGGGTTTGTGCTCTTAATTCTGCAGTATTTAAAGGTTTTATTGCCTGTACTGATGGGTGTATGATGTTGAAAATATATTAATCATTAATTATACGTGTAATGGTTAATATATTTGTACGTTAAAATATCAATTATAGATTAAGGTACTGCTTTATATGTTTATATTCTTTTGTTCATTCCTTTTTCATTTGATCCCAGTGTTTGTGATCTCATTAGGATTGCCCCCTGCTTGAGTCGTGCTAAGGTCTACCTTGCCTTAAAGCTTTAAGGATCCTTGGACACAACCATGCAGTCTTTACCCCACACCAGGCTCATCATATGGATTACATGAGTTTCTGGCTTCAATGTGAGATGAAAGCTTATAACTGAACAGAGAAGATGGGGGCACTGGGTAGATGCAGTGTGTTTCGTAGCAGTAGGATTTTCTTCTCTGAACCTCATGTAAAGAAGAAGTAGGATTTGAAAGACAACTGAGCTTAAACACCAGAAATGTATTTATAAGCAAAATGATGTTAAGTTAGTTGCTCCCCTTTAAATGTCTGCTTTGCATTTCCAGTCTTGTTCAATGAGTTGACAAATGTCTTGTGTCTTATGGCAGGTCCACATTTATTCTCTTGGTATGGCACTCTTTTGGGGAGCTGACCACGAAGTTCCTCAAAGTCAGGTAAGTTTAGATGGTTTTGTTTAATATTGCAACTTCAGACTTGATATCATCTGACTGACTCTGCATTTGAGTTTACGTGGCAGGATGTCATACTGAGACACTTAGGAGTAAGATGCCTTTCCCAGAATTTTACAGAATGGGTCATGCTGGAGGGGACCACAGTGGGTTGTCTTGTCCAACCTCCCTGCTCAAGCAGGGTCATCCCAGAGCACGTGGCACTGGATTGCATCCAGATGGTTCAGTGAGGGAGGCTCCACAGCTTCTCTGGGCAGTCTGTTCCAATGTGCAGTCACTGCACAGTACAGAGGTTTTCTTTCCCATACTTGAAGCTTTTCCTTGTGTTGTCTTGCAGGGAGAAGGTGCTGATAGTACATTTCTGTTAGTTTCCATGTAGATATATCTGGGCTAGTCTATCCTGTAATGCCACAGTCTGAAAAACAGCAGTTTAAGCTGCTGACAAAGGAGAAAATAATTTGTTTTGGTTTAGGCTTATATAAAAACAAATATTGAAGTAACATGGTTATTTTACACATAATAAAGCAACTTGTTCTCTATGCTGCCATAGCTTCTGTGAGTCTGGATTTGGCACACATAGATACTTACCTTTCACAATGGCCGAGAAAGGGTATGAATTATTTGGAACAGGGAGTAGACTCTTGCTATTGACTTGTCAGTCAATGCAGACACAGTTGCAGACTGCTTAGAGCTGAGTGTTATTGCTCAATGTGGTTATTTTACACACCCAGCAGAACTCTTAGATTGTCTTGCCAAAACTGACTGAAAATAAATGTGATTCATTATCCTCCTGAGTGCTCCTTCCCTGCCCCCAATTAAACTTTTAGAAGTAAAACTCTAAAAGAGTGAAAATAAGATGAAATGCTTCTGAAAAAGCATTTAATGATGGACTTGCAGCTGTGGGAGAAGCAATTTGTGGTTCATATTTGCGTTTGTTCTTACTAGTTGATGTTATGTGTAAGACTAAGGAAGGAAATTTTGAAAGACTTCAGCATTTTAGGTATTCAATTCCTAATATTTGCTTTAACAGAGAGTGGTAGTTGGCATCTCAGTTGTACTTACTTGGAAGTAGCTGCCTGAATGCAGCTAAGTGAGGTAAAAAACTTTGAAGCTCTGACTGTTTAGGGGTGCCTGTCCCAAGAGCCTTAGTGTTTTCCTAGATACTAGGGCTTTTCTCTTTCTTTACTCTCCTGTCTTGTAGGAGATGAAAGGAGCAGTATTCAGCAGTAATAGGAGAGTGACTTAGAGCAGGTAGAGGTAGGTGTTGAGAGGAATGTAGGCATAAATTTTCGTCCCTGTTTTCTTTGTTTCTTCCTTTGGTGTTAAGAGTGTAGCAACAGTTTCTCAGTAATGCAATGGGAAGGCATCTACCTGTTAATAAAAGAGTATTTTCCCAAAGACAGTGTGGGGGGTGATACCTGGAATTTGCCTTTGGGATGTTGTCAGGTGGATCCTCTGTCCTGTGGAGTTAGTGTAGGCAAAAATACAGTCTTGTGTATGGCATTACTTTTGAGTGTTAATTTGTATGTGCAGATTTTCCCCTTTTTTTAATACTATAAAAATATTTTCTATATTTGTCTGCCTGCGTTCGTTAATGAGCTGCTTTTCTGCTGGGAGTGTGGCTGAACATGAGATGCATATCTTATTCACATATGTGATTTTTATGATTAGTTAGAAGTGATAAACAGATAGATGGGAAAAGCCTACATTAATTAAATCGGGGTGGTCCAGAGTGCCTTTTTATGGCTCACTTTAAGAGTGCTCACACGGGGAAGATTGAAAGATTGCAATTGTTTGAAGCACTCTGTGATGCAAAAAGCTTGACGGTGTTTGTGGGTAACCACCCACTTTGGGAGAGTTGCAGATCAGAAAGCTCAGGTCCCAAGTGCCTGCAGCGTCTGAGAACAAGTGTTATCACCGACTGCCGCATGCCCTGGGGAGGGATATTCCACATACAGTGTGCTACATTCACTGAATGGGGAGAGCAGAAAGACATCTAGATTTATTTTTTCTTAGACTATATGGGTGTTGTCCTGCAGTTATGAAGCTCTGCTTTGTTAACCAGTGGCTTGGTTGTTTTATTCCTTAATTTCTGTTGATACTTTTATTCCTTAATTTCTGTTTGGTGGTGTCACTGAAATTTGGAAATGCTGACACATCTGCTGCAAAATATTGGTGAAGTGAGGAACTGTAGAAAATAAGCATGGAGGGTTGTACAAAATTACTGTAACGAGGTTTGAGTCTTATACTGGTGCCTGGCAGAATGTTCAAAATCAAGGAATAAAACTTCTGTTGAACATTTTCCCTTTCATTTTATTTTTACTTTTTCGTTAAGCATTTGAGAAAGGAAAGCATTGGTGTCCTGACCTTACAAATCAGGCAGCTTGTTTAGGCTAGATAGTTGTAGAGTAGGAGTTGAATCCAGAGGCTGAATGTCTATCTCCTGTTCTACAGCTGCTGTTTTTTTCACCACCTAGATGGTGACTTTCAAATTGGCACTCAGATAATGTAGGCAGTAAGTCTTATGAATAGGTACTGTACATTACTGAATGTCTTTTGTTTCTGAGTTTTCCCCAAGTCACTGTTAAAACTGATTCTCCTGTGTCCCCTGTTGTTATTTGTCGCTAGCCTATCAAGCTTGGAGACCATCTCAACAGCATACTCCTGGGCATGTGTGAGGATGTCATTTATGCCCGTGTGTCTGTACGGACTGTTCTGGATGCCTGCAGTGCCCACATAAGGAACAGCAACTGTGCCCCTTCTTTTTCATATGTGAAGCAGTTGGTCAGACTGGTTCTGGGAAGCCTGTCTGGGGTAAGTCTGTGTCAGCGTTTGAGGAAATAATAGAGGTGAGCAGGAAGAGCAAAAGTGCTAATTCACAGTCACTCTGCAGTCATTCTTCCTCTTGTTTTGATATGTTGCAATTTTGACAAGGGTGAGTATTGAAAGGAGAGAACAGCTTCTCTCCTCATGTAGCAGTTTGTGCACTTGACAGTTCCTCCTGGAACAGGCATTCATGTGTTTCTGAGGAGGTCATTTCATGAACTGTCTTCATTGAAAAAAAAATAGGGAGAAACAGGAGAACAAAGTGATGAACTGTAGGGCAAGCCTTAGACTTGTTGCTACTTGAAATGCTTCAGAAATGATTGCTGTGAGTTTACTTTATCTTGAAGTTCTGCTTGACTTTTGGAGAGTTGCTTATTAACAGAAAGGACTGTTCAGGCAATGTGCCAGTTCTCTTGCACTTCTGCTCAGCTCTTGAATATGAGAATTGTGGAGGATTTTATTGTCTGATAATGACCAAACTGTTTTTAGAAGTGAAAGAAATTACATAAACTCATCTTGCAAAGTTACTATTCCTGATGGGCCACTTCTCTCTTCACCTAAACCGTTGCAGCATAACTTCAGAATAGTTAAATAATTTTAAGTAAATAACGGAAGACCATAAATTGTCATAGAATCATAGAACGATTTGGGTTAAAAGGGACCTTAAAGCTATATCCAACCTCCCTGCCATGGTCAGGGATACCTTTCACAAGACCAGATTGCTCAGATCTCCATCCAGCCTGGCCTTGAACTCTTTCAGGGACAGGGCATCCATAGCTTCTCTGGAGAACCTGTGCCGGTGCCTTACCACTCTCACAGTAAAGAACTTCTTCTTAATAGCTAATCTAAATCTGCTCTCAGTTTGAAGCCATTTTCCTTTGTCCTGTCACTACATGCTCTTGTAAATAGTTTCTTTCTGTCTTTCTTGTAGGCTCCCTTCAGGTACTGGAAGGTCACAATTAGGTCACCCCAAAGTCTTTTCTTCTCCAGCCTAAACAACCCCCCAGCCTTTCCTCATAGGAGAGGTGCTCCACCCCTCTGATCAACTTAGTATCCCTCCTCTGGACTCACTCCAGCAGGTCCATGGAAAAATTGGTGTCTAGAGAGACAGCGCTGAAATTGCATGAAAAATGTTTAATTTGCTGATGCTTCCTTTTTTTTTAAAGAAAAACAAAATTAAGAAAAAAAGGTATGATCTAATTGTTAGATAGTTTCCTCATATATCTGGTTTGGAAATGATTGCAGAAAGCGAGAGGTCCCTGCATTTGTCTAATATTTGACAGCAGCTGATTATGCCAGGCCTCCAGAAATAGTGCTGAGCCTGAGCTCCACAAAGCATTGTCTAGTCTGTGAGGTATCTGTCAGTCCAGTGCTCCTCACTGTAGTGTCTGAAGTCCTGTGTAGCTGCCAAGTGGAGCTAATCTGTGATTCAGTGAAATAAAGGGCTACAGGGCCTTCATCAGTGGTGCTGTTAAAATAGAGATCCAAATTATAAATCAGGCCACACGCTACAGAAACAGCCACTCTGGAAAGTGAGTCAATATTCTCCAAGTTGTTGATGGCTATTTCAGCTTAGCAAGTTTTCTGCTTTCCCTCCTCTTGTTCTTGTCAGCAGGCTTTCAGGGAGTCTGGGGTTAGGATGGCAGACTGATCTAAACCGGCCTGCCAAGGACAGTAACAGTGCTCCAAGTGCTTGTACTGAAATCCAGCGGAGAGCTGAATCCAAGCAAGTGGGCTCCCATCTCCTGTCCATGCTGTTTATGAAGGAGTGGGACTAGCAGTTACCAGTGCTGAAGCTTTGCTCATTTCCTCTGCCAGTAACCTTTTTAATTCTGAATGTGTCACTGCACTGGCTTTGCAAGAAGACAAGGAAAAAACCCATCTGAATAGAACCAAGAGTTGACACAACAAGCATAGCTATGCTGCCAGGTTTTCATGCACCTTAGCCAGCCATCCCTGCTGGTTTTAATGTTCAGTGCTCTGTGTGCTGGAATTTAAGTTAACAAGAAAAATGTATACATTTTGTTTTTTCAGAAGCAGAGTACCACTTACTATTCCAAGGTTGGCATGCCTCTGATCTTGATGGGCCTTATCAAAGGCTCGAGGGGTCTTATCTCTGTACCTGGTCATTTGGTGGTGTCTGAAGCACAGCTGAGAGGTCCTATTTGAATGTTTTCATTTGCCATGTTGTTATGCTTTGTAAAGGGCAATATAGCCCAAGGCTGATTAAGTCTGTTTAATGTTGACTGAGTTGTATTGTAACTGTGAAGTCTGCTTGGTTTCTCCATCCTTCCTCCCAGCTAGGCTGCTGTCCAGGTTATGCTCCCACTATATCAAAAGATCTCACTAAAAATGTTTCGTTGTAGCAAATAAACACTTCTTTGAATGAATGTACATGTGAAAGTTTTTCCTAGGGAAGGAGTGATTTAAAAAAAAAAAAAAGGTTAAGTGAAAAGTTAGTGGGAGTAGTTAAGCCTGACACATGAAAGGAATGTGCCTGAGGGGCTGCAGAGGCTCCTCACAAATTCATGCATGTGGTTTGACATGTGCAATAAATCCTGTGAGGGTACAAGACAGTTCTTCCTGTTTTACAGAAAACTCATCAGTAGAACTAGGCAAGTTCTAGTCACGTTGTAATCATGGAAGATGGGTTTTGAGTGTTGCTGTCCATTCAGTTTGCTGTCGGGGTGGAATGTGTTTAAGTTACATACTTGTGAACTTCGTTCATTCTTAGTGGAAAAAAGGTAGACCAAATGTGTAGTAAAATAATACAAAGACTATTCAAATATGGATAATTCTAGGGGATATTCTCACTGATGAATTGTTTTTTTATTAAAAAGTTTGAATGCCCATGCTGCACTTAACTGTTTGACACTGACTAATATCATGCATTTACATAAAAACAATGCTTGTTTCATACTAATATGAGCTCTTCCAACATTTTGGCTTTTATGTTACTGCCTTTTTTTGCAGATGGATCAGCTGTCTTGTAATGGAGATAGAAAATTGCAGCCAGACAGGAGCCAGGCTATTCGGGAGAGGCTGAGGGGAAAAGGGCTTCCCACAGGTAAGTGCTTCATTGCAGCCCTGTGGAAGACCAAGTTCAGGTAGATTTTGCAAGCAATGAAATCAAATGGAGGAGGGCTTGGTTACGTTCACGGAATTCTGTGATGGTTCAGTGTCCAGCTAAATGTTGGTGATGGCGACAGGAGAATAATGGTTTCAATAAAATACTTGTCTTTTTTCAGTTCAGTCCTGATGGCAGGAACAGGTTTTAAAGGTTCTTGGCCAAATGTTTTGTTTCTGGAGAAAGGAGATTTTCAGCTGAAGGTGGGTCAGCTAGAGGAACAGGAAGCAGCTTTTCCTTGTTGCCTCTTTCCTGTGGACTCTGCTCTCTCATCATAACTCTAATTGCACAAAACATCTCTCTCTGCTTCCAGGGCAGCCCTGGACTCTTTCCCTGGCACTCAAAGCTCTTTTTGCTGCCTGTTTTTTTTCTGAAGAGAAGTGTTATATATTCCATCACAGTTCTGCTATGCTTGGACAGTGTGAGGTAGATATGGAGGCCAGAAAGGGTTGTACTTTACTTCAGAGAAGTAAGGAAAGAGGAGATGAGGAGATCAGGCAGGAGAGAGATGATTGCCACTGTGGAGGAAAAAAGGATAAAGTGATGTAGGATGAATGCTGATGTTTGCCACAACTTTTTGTTGTTTAAGGTCATAGATGTTGTTGATTAAGGTCATTGGCAGGATCAGCTCTGTGCTAAGCTTTTCAGACAAGAGGATGTATTCTTCCAAAAGGCTGGTCTCTAATTTTTCTGGAAGAATTGTGGAGCTGAGCAGGAGCATTTTATAAGGCATCAGCTTGGACCAGTGTAAGTCATTGCAACAAAGATATGTTGCTGATGTGCTCGAGTTACTTCTCTGTTCTTTAGTTTTGTGTCAAGCAACAGTGCAGTGAATTGCAGGAACTGAAATAACCCATGGAGTTGTCAGTGACAATATGAACTGCTAAAGTTAGACACAAGTCTGGCAAGGGATTGGTGGTCTTCCTTTATTGATTCTTCTTTTTATTTTTTTAAGATGAGGCTAGATTAAGCTACTGTTTGATATAAAGCACTTATGGCAGCGGTTGTCAGCCCTTCCAGTACGGCACTATGTGTTTAGGAACAGTTTCTGGTACAAGCTGTTTCTCCATTTTCTGGCATAAATTCACTGTTCTGACTGCTTTCTCTGGGGTTTTGTTTTCTTACTGGTTTTTTTTTTTTTCTTCTTCTTCTTCTTTTCCAGAATATTTCTGCAGCAATAGGGGGATCCTTTAGAAATACAGGGTTTGGGACTGGATCAATCTAATTGACTGGATTTATAAACCATGTAATGTCTGCCTTTTCTGAATTTCTTAAGCACTTTCTTAAAATAAATTCTTTCCCTTCTTCCCACCAATTTTAAGGTTTGAACCAGAACCTTATTGTTCTGGTTGTTAATTTGTTTATTCTTTAACCAGTCTCCAGTGTTGTCCAATAAACAGTTTCTTTACACACTTTTGGTTTTTTGCCAGTACTGCCCTATTCCATATTTTTTCAAGAACTTCATTTAAGCACAATGCCTTACTACCTCACGCTTTTCATTTCTATACCCTCTTTCCATCATCTATTCTGCTCTTTATTCCATAATCAAACTTACCTGTGTTTTGGTAATGATCAAAGTATTTGTAAAGTTTTGGAGACATAACAAGGTTGTCTTTAAAGTCTTTTCTCATTGCATTAGCGAATTCTGATTATTCTTTTCTTTGTTCTTTCTAGTTTTCGTGTTCTCTAATACAACTGACCAGTCTTTTTCTGTTTTGTTATTAATTTTCTTAGAAAATCTTTAACTTCTTTAAAATGTTTGTGGTTTTGTTTCGTTGTCCATTTGTTTTCCTACCCACAACTTCGTTTAAGCTTTTTAGCAGATTTTTCTTTCTCCTGAAGTAATGCTTGTCCCCAGTGTCTTCATTATATCTTAACAAAAAAGCTTTTGTTTTAGGTTCTGCTAAATTTTGGAGATTGCTGTAGTAGCTCCAGCCAATATCTTCATGTCTTTCTGGGTCAGCATTAGGGTGAATAACATGTAATGTCTGAAGCTTTCTCTGAGGACTCTCTCTTTAACTCAAAGGAAGTAGACTAGATGATCCAATTGCTGGTTTTTTACTATATTCTCTAACCTGAAAAAAATGTCATGGCTAGAATGTTTTTTCCTCTTACTCTTGGAGACTGAGTCCACTTGGCTCAGCTGCTATCAACCATGTAAGTTCAACAGAGAGTTTTAAGCAACCTTGGTCAAAGTGACCTTCTGAAAGGTTTCTCTTTTTAGGGAACTTTGTATTATCTGAAGAGTTCTAATTTAACAGAATCTTTACTCAAATAATATTTGTGAAATGAGAGAACCTGATAACCCCCAAACTGTAAAGTTGACTGAATACTCCTCGTCCCTTAACACCTGTTTCTGTGAAGCTCATTGAAAGTGCTTGCATGTGTAGAGTGTTGCAGATAATGTGTGGCAGCCCAGGGAATAAATGTTTGTGCATCACTCTCCTAGTGCAAACATTATATTGTCTGCATCATTCCAAGCCTGGTCCAAAAGGTACAAGTTACTAATGAGATGCTCTTGAATACCTGATTTTTTAATATTCTTTCAAGATAAATAGTCAATGAGCACAAATGCTTTTCAGTTACCTTGTGGCTTCTATGATGTTTTGGTATTACGCTCTGTCTTCCCCCTATCCCTAGAAGCAGAAAATAGTTTTTGTATTTTCTGGTATTTGAGTCTTTATTTTCATTAAAAAAGATAAATTGAAATCACTCATTCCTTTGTTTTATGTTTTGCCTGACCTGCTTCCACTCAACTGTTTCCAATTTCTCTGTATCACATTATTTACCTGTGGAACTCATTTTTCTCCTTTTCCTTAGAAGCTTTACAACCCTCTTAGATTCTCCAACTCCTTTCCCAATTGTACTTCTGTTATCAGTCACTTTTCTTAGTATGCCGTAATAGCACCATCTTCTCTTCATTTTGACCTTAGATACATTGCTTAATCTCCACTTTGCTGAGACCTCGGGGAATTGAAAAATACAAAACAGAACCCCTCAAACACCCAAACCAGTTCTAGCTGCTTTCAGTTCTGTTTTTACACTGATGTTAAGTACACTGAGTCATGTATTTGGAAGCTAGTGAGGACCCAGTGAAATGGGTGTCTGATATTAACAGGACACAGCTTGCTTTTGATTCAGGGCAATTCAGTGCTTGTTATTTCTTTTTCTGCAGTGGTGTGTTGGTCTGCTGATGCAAATTCTGTCAATAACAGCACAGATCAGCTGCTCTGGGGGCACAGCTTTAAATTTCTGGTAAAGTGAGCTATAGAATGCAGGGCTGATTATATTGGTTGATAATCTCATGCACTGAGGAGCCACAAGTAGAAAGCCAGATGAAGTTTTAAGAAAAATGTTACGGTTAAAAAAAAAAAAGCCAACAAAACCAAAACAGCCCAGGAAGGCACAAAGTCCTTTCTGCCTCATTTGTCACTGTGCTATTCTGCTGTGTGTAGCTGAAATAAATGCCTCTCAGTCCCGCTGCAAATTGGCAAACATTTAGGTCAGGAAGCTACTAGACAGGATTGTGATTTTGAGTGCATCTTTCCGACGAGTTAGAAATTCTGTGAGTCGTCTTTTACCCTATTTTTGGGTTTAACTGCCTCTGAGAACACGTTTTGGGTCAAGTTTAGCACTGAGATGATTGGAGGGAGTGAGGTGGGTACACATAAGGATGTGTATAACTTTACTAGTCACTTCCCCCGTGTATTATAAGTAAAGTAAATACGCTGAGCAGACATCTTTGCTGGAAAGGACAGAAGACTTGTTTGATACTCACTGAGGTGAAGTTCTGTTGAGTTGCTGTGAAAATCTTAGAATTCTTAATGGATAGAATAGCTGTCATATGGAGAAAAAACCAGCATGGGCGGTATGCCATTTTTTGTGAACTTCAGAATGATGCCTTGAGGTTTAGCTTTCAAATAAATATCACCTTTATTCCTTTACTCCTGTCTAGTCTCTGTTTGCAGGTAGCCGCTTCAGGCATCAAGAGTATTGGAAAGTTACTTGGAGCATGTAACTTAAGCTAGCTGATAAATCGTGCTAAGTTCATTAATATAAGAGATGGTTCAGTAAAAGAGATACGTTTCTAATTGGAGAGTAGCCAAATAATACCTTAGATATTTGCAGTCTTTGAAAAATGCTATGATTTTTCCTTTATTTGAATTTCATTATTATTAGGATCAGTTTTCCATACCATGTTAATCCACAATTATAATTGCCAGGGCTTTATTGTTGACTTGGGATAAATGTTTTGGAATTTTTCCATCTCACATGTTTAAATCAAATATTTTGCTCTCCTTATGTAACCAGGTTTGATATTTTCAGCTATTCATTTCCATCTTTATGTCTTGAAGATAATTACTAAATTAATAAACAGCTTGGTGTTAATACTCTCCCCAGTTAAATTTATTTTTTTCTTTTTCATGGCTCCCTTTCTGTGGCTGTCTTGGTGAATGAGTTTTACAGCAGGGCTGGCTGCAGAAATAATTTATTGTAAATTATTATTACAGAATGTTTGCTTTTAGTCAAGTCATACTCAGAATACAGTGTTTAGGAACTGATTTAGCCAGCGGAAATAAAAGCAGTAAGACCTGTCATGAGTCATCTGAACCAATGAGTTACTTAATTTTTGTATTTAAAACACTTTACACCTTAAAAGAGTTTTTACATCAAGAATTATATGTGAAGGTTACTTAATTGGCTTCATAAAGTTCTTTTGGTGTGACAAAAGGTTAGGTAACTGTCAAACTGTTCAAAATATAAAGCAAGAATTAATTCACCGTGTTACTCTTTGCCACAAACTATCCTTGAAAAGGATGTGTAGGCTATTTAATGCTCAGTTGAAATCTCCCTAACTTGTACTTGCCTGGAAACCTGCTTCCCAGCCATCTAATACCTGAAATCCTGCACCTTGTGTGTTTATTTGCAAAGTTCCAGTTTATGTTCGTGATCCATGAATACCAAGGATCAACCACCTTTGCCAGAGATGTTTCATCTTCTAAAGAGATGCAGCTAACAGGTGTCTTGGCTTTCCTACCATGAGGATCCCTGATTTTAACTTGACTTTTACGATGTGGTAGACTGTCACAAGTCCAACTTGTATATTATAATGTTACAGTTGTATTCTGACCTTTGTCTCTGCCAGAAATATGTGCCACATGAATGAAGGCTTGAAATGAATTGAAAAGATCATTTAGGTTCACCTTAACTGTACACAATAGGAAATATTTGGAAATGCTGATCAAAATTGTGGATGTTGATCAACTCCCTGTTTAATTACATTGTATGCACTATCAGGTGTAACAAAAATGGTAGGTGCTGGAAACTGAATGAAAAATACTAAGGCTAACTGAAGCTGCTTTTAAGTTTAACAAGATATTCTAATGTTTAATTACCACTCTCCCTAATAAAACAAAAAAGTCAACAAAAACCTCTCAAATAAACTAAAATGTACCCTTTTTTGTTTTGATCTTGGGAAGTTGACTGTGGATTGTTTTAGTTCCTGATCTGGGTGAAAACACAACTTTTAGTCTATAAAGAAATGCTTTATAGTGATGACCTCCATGTGTGGACTGAAGTAGCTTAAACATTATCTTGATAAATTGAAACACACAGACTTAAATTATCAAAAACTGCAGCACAGACTTACTTCCATTGACTGGAAATTCTGTCATCTGTAAATATACTAACTATACTCTGGTTTTTTATTATTTTATTTTTTATTTCCCCTGGCTCCTCAGTTCCAGAAAAAAAGAACTGAGTAGGTGGAGAATAACTTCCAGAGTTTAGCAAAACCAAATGAAAGCCAGATGATGGTTTCTTGTTGAAAGAAAAAAAAAAGATTGTATTCTTTTTCACTCCAAAAACCATGCCTGTTTTCTTCCAATAAAGTTTCTGTTTGCATCTAGCAGTACTGGTGGTTGTTATTGGTAGAGATCTTTTAAATTTAGGTATGGTTTTTCCAGGTGTAGGGAGCTTCCAGGCTGGCACTATTGGAAATGCTGCCTCAGCAGTGCTGAGGACAAACTCAGAATACTGAAGATAAAGCAAGAGCGGACACAAAGATCAGTGAGGAAACCAATCCAGAGATGCCAAATGCTGTCTCTGTGCAGAAAAGCAGCTGTATCACTGAGCATCTCTTGGGATACACAGAAATCCAGGAAGGGAGCAGCTAGGTGGAACTTTTGCCTGCTTGGTTGAGAAATGTACCAAAAAAAAAATTGGCCCATAAAGCTGAGTGGGAAAGAGCAATGGTTGTCTTTTCTTGCAGAGGTGCAGAGGAAGGTAAGAGGTAAAATCTTGCATTTATGAAATATGAAGTGCTGCTTGGCAAGGCTCACTATCACTGTTCTGATCAAGATGCCTGGTTTTTGGAGCTGCTTGGTGTTTTTTGATGGAAGAGCTGTCAGTCCAAAGCAGTATGCAAGTTGTTATACAGGATTTATAACTTGGCCATTACATAGAGTGCTTTCAACAGTCCTCGTGTCCATTTCATTTCTTCTTTCACAGAGAATGCATTGTTTAGGAGTACTTCCGACCGAAACTTTTATTTTTCTCAACAACTTAGGAAGTAAAAGAAAAGAGGGGGTGCCTTTCCTAGCAGTCAACCCACAGGCCACATCTGGCTCTGTTGTTTTCTGCTTGGCTTTTAGCCTGCCCCAAAGGGATTGCAATCCCTACTCCTCCATCAGCTGCCCACTCATATTTTAGAAAATAACCGCATTGTCTTGGGAGAAAGAGGTTTTTTCTGTTGCTTTGTTTTCCGCACAAAGATGGCGTGGGAGATGTTTTTTAAACTCCTGTATAATAATTTCCTTTCTTGAGACCTTCCAATCTGGCAGTGATGGTGTGTGTTCTCATGCACGTGTGGGCAGTCTCTCCCTGCTCCCCCCAGCCCCTATCTCTCTCTCACCACCCCCTGCTCCCATATGTGTGCGTGTACATACATCCGCAAGTCAAAATCCGTAATAGAGTTGAAAAAGGTGTTCTGTTTTGTGCAAACAAAAGGAAGGGGCAGGCAGAAAGACTTTAAAGAAAATTGAGCTGAGTTTAGGCAGTAAAAACAGATATGGTATGTGATGGTACTGACTGTGTTTGCCTTTATATGGTGTTGGATTATTCGCCTGTAGGATCAAGCTGGTACACAAGTAATTGCAGAGAGACTGGATTTAGTTAGAACTGGACAATAACTCTTTCTCAGAGGAAAATCAACCAGATTACTGTCAGCATGAGTGAAAGATGGTCTGTAAATGACGCTGGTGTAAAAGAGGGTGTGTAGTTGCCTTCATAGCTGAAAACACCAAAGGAAGAAGGAAGCAGATCTATGGTTATTTAGCAAATGTCGCATCTGGCAGTTGAAGGTGTGTGTGGAAGACTGGAGTTTCATTATAGCACCACAAGGGAATTTAATTGTGAACTCCTGATGATTAATTGCTATTTTTATTGTATGTATTCCCTCACTATATATTATACGTTGGAATGATACAGTTACTGTAATTGCATTTGAATTATTTACAGTAATTATAAATAATTGCACTAATGTAACATCAAGTGGAGGATAAACACCCAAGGGCGATATGAGAAATCAAGAACCCATACACTCTTCAGATGAGCAAGGAGGAGAGTTTAGTGCAACAGAGAAGTAATTGGGGAAGGGGAAAGTACTCCTTTTGAAGCTGCTTACATGCTGCAGCATCTTAATTGCTAATGGCTTGTTATCTATCACCCTCACTGACAAACAGGGAGACACTTCTCTGTCCTGTTACACACCTGCGTGACTGAAGCCTGGAGTTAGCTCTGTGTGGTCTCAGGTGATATAATTAATGTCTTCAGTTGAGCCAAGATACTTGGGATAGGTCTCCAGAGTTTCCATTATAAATACAAACTTTTTTTTTTTTAAAAGGAAGGTCATAACATGAGCCTCCCCATGCATAATAAAGATGTTCAAGTTCCCTTATGCAGGTTTTTTTGGTCATTAGTTAGATATTTATCCATTCCTTATGTGTAAGTTTTTGCTGGTAGTTCTTCCCTTCCTTTTTCCACACATTTCATCATAAAAGCTGGGGGGAAAAAAAGCCGAAGGATAAACCATGTATTGACTTAATGAATTTGGACTTGAGTATGCCATTCAACTGAAAATCCATATTTTAAAGAAGGGCGTATTATTCCAGTCTGCTCTGTTTTGGAGTTTGTACTGTTTTCTGGAGGCTGTATGCATGAGCCTTGTGCTGAAAGAGACTTCCTGCAGTTGTTTAAGAGTCTTGATCCAAGTAATGCTGAGGTAGTGGAGAAAGTCCAGGATTAAAAAAGTGAAAATATCTTAACAGTTGATTGTGTGACTTACAAAGTCTGTAATAGTACTTCATAAAAGGAAGAAGGGACGAGGACAGATTTAAGTTATTAGAAATAGAAATAGTGGCTTGGACTGATTGCTGGTTGCCTAATCCAGTTTTACTACTGGTATCTGCAGTTGAGTTGCTTCTATATTGAGAAGTCTTGCCCTTGATCCTTGGCCTCTGTACTCTGGTGCTAAAAGCAGCATGCAGTTTTGGCTGGGATAAAGTACATGTCTGAAAGTTCTCTATTGCTGCTTTATTTCAGTTTGCCCTCTCAAGATAGCCAGGTTGTGCACACCTTGTCCCCAAATCTCTTCTTTACCCTTCTCTGAGGATGATTTTTAAACAGCTCATGTTGTCAGTCAGTTTGTGCAGATCTTGTTGAAATAATGTAATGTAGAGAGGGATGGATTTTACAGAGATGGGGAAAAATTGGCAAGGCTGATGAAAAGCAGGAGTTGGAATGGGGAGAGTAATAAAGGACAGATGAAAGACATCCAAGAGAATTTTGCAGCCTCGAGCCTGAATACTGAGGCCAGCTGTAGATTCATTTTGGTTCTCTGTAAAAATCTTGTGTTGACTGCTTAAGTCAGTGTGGATCTGAATTAGAACTGGGGGGTGGAAGAGCAGCGTGGAAGTGGAAGGCCTCCTGCACTGCTTCCTGATGGGACAGCTCATCTATGTCATCATGTAGTTGGCTGGTTGGGTGGCAAAGCTGTAGCCATGGGTACTTTCCTGGTCACTGCCCTTGAGAGAGTGTTCATGGCCTTCACTTTTTCTTGTGAGGGAAGCCCCAGTGGGTGGCTGACCTGGGGAACAGAGAGCATCTCTTGTGTGCCAAGACAAAGGAGCTTGTGTCTTCAGTGCCTCTGTACGAACAGGAAATAGCATCTGGTATATCCAAGTCCATGGGAGCTACAGCTTTGGTGAGGAGCTCCTTCCCCCCAGCACTCTTTTTGACTGACAGATGGGCTCTTTTGCTGCAGTTCTCACCAGCACACAGCAGACAGGGTTGTGTCTCTGGGGTGCTGCGGTGAGGATACCCACAGGTACTGAAAGTACCCTGTGACTTTCTTCATTGCATGGGATCCTGCAGCAAGATCACTCTTCAGTGTGCAGACACCTAAATGATCTTTTGAACCAGGAATGTTCTTCTGAGTCATCACCGATGCTATACCACGTAATCCTGCATGTATAGCTGTGGTAGTGTACTGGAGCTGCAGCTGTCTGCTTCTCTTGGGCATTTTTCTGCTTCGTTTGCCTTTGTTTTGTTCAGTAAGGTCCCTGTATGTAAACACTTTCATTGTTAAAGCAGTGGGTGTTCGGGGTTTTTTTGCATTAAAAAAAAAAAAGTGAAAACAGTGTGTCGAGGAGGTCATTTTGGTTTTTTCCAGCCTAAAATTATCTTGAAACTCTTATTACTGGGGAGGATTCTCAGAGCTTTTTGATTTGAGTTTGTGTTGGCCATCTTAAAAAGCAAACTGCAGTGTTTAGTTTTTTATCTCACAAATGACTGAGTTAAAATCCTGTTTAGAAATGTTTGTCCTTGGTGCGTGTACATGAATGTAAAGTATGTGTTTGCAGAACGGATATCATCCTGCTGCTTTAGATGGATAGTGGGAACTTCACAATGAGTACTTATTTTTAAACGGCTTTTTTGTGTGTGAATATTATACATAGTTCACCAGGCTTAGGATGATGTATAGTCTGAGAATAAGGTATTAATGTAATATTTACTTCACCACAAAGATAATTATGTTTAGTTTAGTATTAAAGCTATATTTGTAAAATATGAAATGAGGCATCAGGTACTTTTAGAAGATTAGTTCATTCTCATTGGCGAAAAAGTGGTTTTTATTTTCTTGGCTAGTGCATGTGAGAGCTGTGTGTGATTTCTTACAAGACGCTTTTTAGACAATCCAAATCCTAACATTTTGCCATCATGTATTTTCATAGTGATAGGAAGCAAGAGCTACTTGGTTGCATTTGGCTTTAGTCTTGCTGGTTTTGATTGTTAGTTAAATATCACAGAAATAAAACTACAGACTATAAGCACAGCCCATCTTCAAGTAGAATATCAGAGCTGAAAGGTGTTTACACCTTTAAAAACCATAAGCTTTTAGAGCATTAGTGACTACGTTTGCAAACATCCCTAAAGTATTCTTTGGAATTCTGTTTGGAAGGATAACGCTGTAGATAAAGATCATCAGGAGCCTGCTGTGCAGGTGGGGCAGTTAATTTCAATCGATGCAGGCAGGACTATGTAGTATTCTTTAAGAGTAGTAGATACGGCACAGTGATTACTTTGAACTCATGACTGCTTGCTTTTGCAATGAAATCTTGAAGGCTGCTACTTCTTAAAGAATGTACATGAGAATATCACCATAAAGAGGGAGCTAGCTCTAAGGAAGGCATCACATGCCATGCTGACTCCACCCTGGTCGAAACTTTTTGGTCACTATGATATGGTATTCTTCAGAGACCACATATTTCATTGATAGTATTCCACCTCTGGCAGTTTCTTTTATTCTGGAAGTAATTTCACAAGAAGGGAGAGGGAGAAGAGAGACTTCCTACGTATTGGTGGTTCCATGTATGAATGAAGCATGAAGGGTGCAGACTCGTAGAATCATTTTAACCTTGGAAGCTTTGTTGGTTTTATTTCAGGGTATTCTTTATCTGGAGAGACTGTAGTCACCAAAATTAGTCATTAGAGGAAGATCCAGGATTTTTATAATTCCTAAGTACACAGTCATTCTTTTCTTAGTACTGACTCTATTGCAGGGCATCTGTAAATCTGTTGAACAAACCTGGACTTGTTATTAAAACCTGTAGGCGGTGTATTTGGGTGTGAGAGGAATGGCTGATTTCAGATTGATTATTAAGTAGTATTTTTGGTGATAGTCCAGGCTATTTTGAAAATGAAACTAATGAGAAAACAACTTTCAGCAATTATGTAAGAGTTCTGGGGTTTTTTATGTTAATACTGAATTACAGAAGGTCTTAATTTTTTTTTCTTGAGCATTTTAGAAATAAAAGAAAATGGTTGTCGTGTATGAAGCAGTTGGAATTCTGTCTTTGTTGATTGAGGGAGCCCTTTAAGTAGCATTCTCAGTGCTTTGCTTGGTAAAACCAGTGCCGAAGCAAGTGTTCATCATACACTTTAACTATTTGTGTTGGACTCCTGTGTATTAGGTAGAAAATTACATGTATGAAATCTCTCCTTATTCCAGGAAAAACATTGGCGGTTGATGCACCTGAGGGACACAGAGCTCACTTCTCTCAACAGACCACCCTTAACAAAGGACTTAGCAAGTCTATGGGATTTCTGTCCATTAGAGGAACACGAGACGAGGAAGAGTTTTTCCAGGGCATTTCTGCAGATTACAGTTTGGGTCAGGAAGATGTTTTCTGTCCTCGTAGGTGTAAAACCAGCGAGCTTGAGAAAAAAGGTCACCTTCACACAGATGTTCCTCCCAAACGGAAAATATGGGCTTCTTCCACAGATTTGCTTTGCACTACTGACAAGGCAGCTGAGAGGGACCATGCTGGAGGCTCTCACAGGCACAGCCATCAGTGTGAAACGTTTACAGTACGAACTTCTGCTGCTGCCAGAAACAAGGAAGCAAGATACTCTGATGGGAGCATAGCACTGGATGTCTTCGGACCACAGAAACTGGACCAAACGCGCCACATGCCCGAGACATCAACTTCTGCAGCAATATCAAGTGCCTTTGACAGGATAAGAGAGAGACAGAAGAAGTTGCAGCTTCTGAGGGAAGCTATGAATGTAGAAGGTTAGTGAAGCTTTTTGATTCTGAGTATTCCAGTCGTCAGACAAAGATTTCTCGTTATGATAAATTTGAGTTCTCTTGTAGCAGCTCTTGAACCAGCTGAGATCTGTGCTTCATCTTTTTTACATAAAGTGAAGTCATTAGAGCATCTGTTGCCAGTGAAGATAAATGTGCTTGTCCAGATTGTTTACTCAGTATAGTTGATCTCTCTAAGTCAACCAGTATCAAGCTCATCAATGACAACTAAAAAAAAAAAAAAGCTGGTAACAGCCAATTGTCAAGTAATTTTCCTCGAAGGAAGATTCTCATCTCCAGCTATTAGAGATGGATTTATGCCCCCAAGGAAAGGCAGAATTTCATCTCCAGATCTCTGGTTTTGTGCTGTATAACTCTGGACTTAAGCCCTTAAATATGAAAAGCCCTTAAATATGAATTTTTTTTTTGGCCTCGTGTTCAGATCTTTACTTCAGTGGGAATACTTCACACAGGTCCCATCAGTTCTTTAAAAAAATGCGTGGGGGAAAAGCAAGTCTTTGTAGTTGTTGTGGGGAAAGTTATAAAATTATCTTGATGCAGAACCCTGTAAGTGGAACTGCATGTTCTGTTTGCTTTGGTTTTGTGATGTGATTTTCAGGGGCTGTAAGTTTGAGACAGTTGGATAGAAACTGAGAGCAGAGCTGGATCTTGCCTGTGCTGGGCCAGAAAGCATGACTTGGTCACCTAAGGTACATGGTACAAGAGCTGTATGTACAGAGCTTGCTCAGGTGCACTCAAAGACTCATGCCTGTTGTGTGACAGAAGTAACTGTGAAAACACACCCTACCTTGGCCTCCTTTTTCTGCCTGAGGTGTAAACACCTCCATATTAAGGAGAGATGATAAAGCCTTTTGTCAAGGTTGACATTCTGAAAATGCTTCCTTGTGCCCTTTGTGGCCATCTTGGGAGATGCTTGTATTTGCAATTAGGATGGGAAGCCAGTCCTTTCCTGTGCATGTGAGCCTTTTGTTCCAGAAAGGAGGAGTGTTACTGAAATGGCACAGGCAGTTAAAAAAGCTGCTGTGATTTCTGTACAGCTGGAGTTCTCTTGTGCTATCAAATTAGCATCTTCCGATGAGGGTTACATTATCATGTGAAGAAATGAACACAGATGAAAGCAGCACTGTGGAGATACCATTGTTTATCTCTATAGAAGTTTACCATCTGTTGTTATCTACCAGGATGTCTGATGAGGTACAGGGAAGCTTGGTTGGGTTTTGGTTTAAGAGTCTGAAATCGACAGGGTCCATCTCAAGTATATGAGTCAACTCGGATCGCTGGAGATAGGCAGCTGACAAAGTTTAAGAGGAGGCCACTCCCAGCATTGGGAAAGCTCAATAGCCTTGTTGTTCAGGAGTGCAGCTCTGTACAGGTTTGTGTTGCACAAGAGCAAAACCAAAAGCGTGGCCAAACCCATTGATGAGCAATGAGTTTATCATTCTCATTCGAGCAGATTGGGAGATGGCAGAAAACAAAACATGCCCGTGCCTTGCAAACTGAGATAGGTCAGATGTGTGAAACTACTCGATTCATAAGGGGAATGGGTGAAAGTGCAGTCAAAGTAAACTGGGAACTGGGCTTTAATAGTCTCAGAGGCTGAGTGACAAACATGTACACGGAAGACTGAGGCAATAGCCGGTGAGTCACTGCCCATCCTTTTGAATTCACAGTCATTACTTGCTAGGAAAAAAAGTAAAGACACTTTCTCAACAGGTAGCTGGGTTTCAGAGTTTTCTATTTTCAAGGAAGGTGTGTTTCACTCTTGAAGTTGGGAGTGTGCTTTACTGTTATATTTTAGGCACGCCATTGTTCAATTTCTTTGGTCAGTTAGCTACTTAAAGAAAATCTTTTGGACCAGAACCTAGTTGTGAATGTGAATTTTTAATGAGAGCCAGTTTAAAGGAGTATTTTAATAAGATGGATGATGAATGCTTTTTCACATAGGAGTTAGTGGCTGTTATGTCTTATAGGGCTTGAGAAGCCTGACTGGAAGTATCTGTTCTGCTTTAGTGAGCAGATTCACAAAAGTCTGAATACATAAAGTCTGCTAGTCTGTTAAGACTTCTTTCCCTTTTCATTTTTTTCTTCCATATGTTTTACTGTTCCTCATCTTACATTTTTTTACACCAGACATGTCCCTTGAGATCTTTCATAAAAAGTCTATTGCCAGTTTCATGTCAAAGAAATGAAAAACACAGTCTTGAGTTTTTTGTGCATTACTGTTGTATGTAATTTTGAAGTACTTAGTGGGTAGACAGATAGTTCCATGTCCAACACTATCAAGTATCAAATGTGTGTGGAATTGCTCTTCTGACCAGTGTAGCTGGGAGGTATGAGCAAAAAATAGAGAAAGAGAATAATTTACTTCAAAAGTTCAGCAGTGTGGAGTAAGGGTTCAGTTCAGTTTGGAGGGGGAGTCACGGGAAACAGGGTTATGGTTGTGTGTAGCAGAGGGGACACAATCTGCCTTCTCTTTGGTAGGTCTGGGGATGTTTTCAGTTCAGTTGAGCCCGGGTCTAGGTTACAGCTAAGCCTGTGTAAATTGTATTAAGCCTCTGCTTTTGGCTGGATGTATTGTTTTTCCATTTTTGAATTGTGAAGTGACATTGGACTCTCTGTGAGTTGAAATTGGCAAGATAAAACTTCCCTCCTCAAACTACAAAGGAATTTAAGTGACATGTGGCTTATTTTTCTTTAACTTACTTTGGGTTAAGCTGGAAGACTTTTCTGTTATTCATAAAACCTTAAGGAGCTGACTGCCTTGGAAAAAGAAAATGTTCTCATGCACAGGCTCTGGTTTGCCAAGCTTTCACTCAGAACAGATTTTTACAATCTAAATTATAAACTCATGAAAAGCAGAGTTTATAGTGGAAAGAATGACAGAGCTTTAATTACAGCTGTGCTGTAATAGTTTGTAGTGAGCTGCAGACCATCTAAAGTGCACTATAATCTACTGTCGGAATATCTCAGATTTAGCCTCACAAGGCCTCCAAGGACCGTGTCCTTGTGACTGCCTTGCTCTTGAACTTGCTGGCTTATGTTAATCTGCAGTACAGTTTCAGGGTTGAGGTTGTTTATCTCTTCTATACTGAAGATGATTGTTTATGATTAGGTGCCATTTAGCTAGATGGGGGCAGGGCCAAGAGTCTGCTATTTTACTTAAGGTGTAGCCAATTCTGATCACTAAGAAGAGACTCCAAAAATATGTGTTAATTGTACCAAGAGAGTAAGTTCTGCATCTTCACCCTTTTTTCATTCTTGATTTGTTATGGGGGTTTTGTGACTTTAGAATTGATTAGAGTTATAAAGTTGTTAGGTGTTAAATCCAGACATCTTACCTGTACCAGGAGAGCAGGTTTTGTTTTTGTTGTTCTTTTGAAATTTGGAAATGGTTGCCTGGCACCTGCTGATAATGTCTCATTTCTTTCAGAGAGAAAATAATATTCTTTTACATTTTGCAAGCTTGCATTACAACTCAGGAGCGTGAAAGTGTTCTCCCTTGCTCCAGCTTTTTTTGCCTTCTCTCCCACCAAACTGATTGTATCTCCTGACACTTGTGAAGTGTACACACACTCAAATTTTCCTGTCCCAGACCTGCCTTCACGTGGCTCAGTAATAAAGCACAAGGCTGTGAGATGGTAATGGAAGCCTTGTCTGAACCTCTCCTTTCGCTTAGGCAGCTCCTCCCCCCAGCCCTTGCTTTGAGTATATGCATAGTTCAAAGTGAAGGGTTTATGTGTTACTTGAGTGAATGAGTATCCTCTTTTTTTTATTTTTTTAAATGCAGTGTTGTTTATGAGGATGTTGTAAGTGAGATGCATGAGGGAGCATAAAGTTTTCCCATGTCCTCGTGGAATACGGGAGGACAAAACCAGTTAGGAAAGTAGTAATATAGCTGGCTGTGGGTTGAAACAGCAGACGGGACAAAAAAAGATGGGAGGATACTAAAAAAGTTGATCTTGCTGAAGCTCTGGAATGCTGAATCCAGGGGTGGGGAAATGGGGGTGGTTTGGAAATATGCTCAAGCCTTTGTTAAATGTTTTTGCAGTTGGGAACCATGTGAATTCCAGAGCCACAAGTTGTGTTTATTCCTCTCTCTTTTTACCTTTATTTTTTTCCGTCAGAAAACCCAGATTATTAAATCCTCAGATTTTTTTTTTTTTTTGGTCCACTTATTCCTCTTGCTTCATAGAGTCAGCAGGAAGAGGCAGTAATAGTCTGTATTTCTAGAGAAGGGTCTCTTCCTCCTAAGTCTTCTTCCATGTGTTTATCTCATGAAACTGTTCTCATTAGCTACCTTGAAGACTCATTTGGACCCCATTTTTAAAATTTCCATGTTATGACAGCCTGTGTTTAGTTGGAAAGGTTGCAGTTAAAGGTTGAAGTTAGGGATGCTGTAAATACTTGGATTTTAAACCCTCTTTTAGTTTGAAGTTGCATTTTTGAATAAGGGGAAATTTCTGCAGGTAATCAGGCAGCTGTTGGTAGCAAATTTTCCCCAGCAGATTAAGCCCCAGAGATTTGATTTTGGGAGCTTCTGTAGAAGTGGATTAAATGGGAGGTTGGATTTAGGGGGGAAAAAGGAATGGTTGCTTTGCAAACCTAGCACTGTGAATTCATTGAAGTGCACTTACTTGCTTTTTCTCTTGAATTGTGTGTTCTGGGTTTCTGAGTTCACTGTGGGCCGTTGGAGTCATGCACAATGGCACATCTGTTTGCATGTGAAAGCAAAGGAAGGGGCAGTTTGCACGTCTCCTTGTGCTGCAGCGTGATTTAAATTCCCTGGTGGCAAAGTAGATTCTCATGTGGTTGGTCTGTCCAGTAGAACAATATCCTGAAATAATTTTAACGAATCTGGGAGGTAGGATAATGGATTGATACTATTTTGGTTAGAAAACTCCAGCTGTTGATTTTACTGAGACTACAGAAGTTGGCTTTTCAAGGAAAAAGAAAGATGTTTGTGGAATATCTGTAAAGTACAAGTACTATGGGACCAGCAGCTATTACTTTGTGCTGAATTACACAGCTTAACATTAGGTAGGAAAATAGCTCTTAAAATTGCATAATTGCACAGCAGAGTGGCATCTGCTTTATCTCATCTATTGCACTTTCAGCAGCTCACACAGTCTGGGATTATCAGTTTTTAGTCAATACATTACATTCTCAGTTGGATAAAGCATTTAAATCAAAACAGGCAAGCAGCTTTATTGGAAAAACTCTCAGTCTGGACCTGTGTTAATTTACATACCGTATCCCAGATGGCATGATCCAGATCCAGAAAAGAAGGGTGTCTTTCTAAATACAGGGCTCTTGAGTTCTTACCAGACTCTGGCGGTGTTATTGCTAATCTCTCTGTTTTCCTTTCCAGCGTAGCACTAGAGATGTGTGCTCTCTGCAGTTATACAAGGCTACATTTTTCTCCCTAGATTAGACCCTGCCAGGCCCTCTGCATCCTATTGGGCTCTCGAGGGGGTTGCCTGGATGGCTGGTCACTTGGGCTGCATGTGCAACACAGCTTTTTCATATATCATATGAGTGGTGGAAACCTTGCAAGTTAAAATGAGCCTGCTCCCCTGGAAGTCTGAATGGATTGGTTTCCTTTGTCAGTTGTTGGATGTGACTCCTTACCAGGAATTTGAACTGGATCTCTATGTCCTTCCTGTTAAACCTATGCTGCCTGGCTGAAGAGAATTCAAGTTTTCTTAGCTGAAAAGAGGAAAAGAAAAGTAGAGTAAATATGAGTCTAACCTATAGATTAAGCTCATGGGAAAGAAGTGAGTCCCAGCTGCTCCCGAAGGACAGTTAATGTGTTTTAAGTGGTATTATAGTACCACTCTCCTATAATAAACACCCACCAGTAAACTTCAAAGGGCAAACAAGAGCTCTCTTCCTGTCATGAAGCTGTCGGTTTGATTCTGCTGCCTTCTCTGTGCAGCCTGAAATAATTCTGTAATAATGTGTATTTGAAAACCTGTGCATCTGATGTGACTCGTGTTCAGAATAATGAAATTCCAAGCTGAATGTGGTTCTCTGATTTCTGTTGAAGTTGGCTTAGGTGAGGCTCTCTGTAAGTGACTTGTCTGGGCTTGCAACGCCTCGCCTTGCATAAATAGCGTGTTTTGTTATTTTATGCTGCATGAGGTGCCTGGAAGGTTGTGCTCTGCCGGTTTTGATAGGGAATTTGAAAAAGCACCACTGTGGCACTAAGCAGCAGAGGCAGATTCTTCAACTTGTGATGCATCATCTGCCTTTGCATCGTGGAGCTACCATGTGTTAGCTTAGCTTATTAGTACAAGTTTTATATCCATTTTAGTTACAAACTCTTGAAACATGCTTAAACTCAGGTTTGTTTTTCTATTGCGGAATGAAATAGTTCAAAGTGTTCTGGTAAGAGACTGGAATCTAAACACTGAAATGTTAAGGAGGGTAACTGATACAGTTAAATTTGCTACAATGTGCTTGGTGTTTATAGAAGTTAAATCAATTCTGAAGTCTTTCTTCAGTCACCAAATGTTTTTTAAAAATGAACATAAAAAACCCCCAAAAAACCAAGGCTGTTCAGAATTCCCAGGGAAAAATGTAAATATGGGAGATAAGTTGTTTTATTGTTGTCTTTAGCTTTTGTTGTCATTTTTCAGCTCCTTCCCAGCCAGCCAAACTAGAAGTTTGTCCTTATTTTTAAAACTTCTGTGTGAAAAGCTAAACTTTAATTTGATCCCCGAACTGGGACTTTGTGAACTTTGGAAGCCAATTCTTAATTAGAAGCTTAGCTTGGACACGATCCAAGTGCCTTCTTTGAAGTTAAATCCTAATATGATATGTTAGAATTGAGGAGAACTTGCTGGAGGAGAGGAGAGAGCATAAATTACTTGGATGACTGTGTGAGCATTATAGATAGAATAGTCTCAATATTTACATTTTAATTGAGTATTTGCAGGTCTGCAGTGCATGTTCTGTCTGTGCCTCAGAAAATAAGGCACTTGGTTAAGAGGGGGTGCAGTGCTGGAGGGATGTGTAGGGGGTGTACACAGACATTTGTGTAGACCAGCAGAGAACTGGAAGGCGGTTGCCAGAGAGAAGATGCCCCAGCAGCAATCAGTTCCACATCTGTATGTATTTTCTCTAAACTGAGCAAAATGAATATAAATCTAGAGGATTTAAGTGGAATTTCAAGATGTAGCTTCTTAATTGCCTTTAAACTTTGCCTGGTAGTCATCAGTGCAGCCCTGCATGGAAAGGGGTTGTTCAGTGCCTCCAGCAGATGAGAAAAAAACCTTTGCTTGTGTTTTCGGGTTACAG
Organism: Falcunculus frontatus; assembly: GCA_013398115.1. Lineage (NCBI taxonomy): Eukaryota > Metazoa > Chordata > Aves > Passeriformes > Falcunculus > Falcunculus frontatus. The sequence continues at coordinate 3,022,958 of VZRV01003485.1, forward strand.
TTGTACAGTCTCGATTAGGGAGAAGGATGTGGCAAGACAGGAGTGTGGTCCTGTCTCCAGCTCTACTTGTGAATAGGTTTGAGCCTTATTGGGCCTTATGTTTGGGGTCTGTGACAACACTGAGATAAAGTGTGTGGAAATCTTGCTTTTTGTTTCTGGGCTCATGGACTTCTTGGCCTACAGGATGGCAGCAGCTCCTGCTAAGAGGATGAGTCAGGAGAAGTCAAACGCCCTGCAGAGTCCCATATCACTCCACCACCTACAAACACTTGTCTCGTGGTTTAACTGCATATTTCTGTTTTATCACGTTTGTGGGGTTTTTTTCAAAATTTAATATCTCAAAGAACCAGAATGGAGCCATAATTTGTGTGCAATTTGAGAAGCCCAGGCTGCTGACTAAGTGGAAAAAAATAAGTCTGTTTAAAATCTCATGTCATATTTTATTGTTCTCTCTCCATCATCTTGCTTCAAAGTCAGTTCAGCAGACTTGAAAAACCTACAGCTAATAAAACTACTGGGAAACAAGAGGTCTGGTTTTAGTTAAACATTTCAGTACTGTAGCTCCAGTGTCGTGTTTGGATTGATGCCTCATTTAAGGGCTGGGAGCATTTTAAAAACACATCTCCAAAAGCTACCCACTGAATTTGGTTTTTATTTCCCATGGTAGGGAAGTAATTGCTAGACTGGGGGCAGATTCTTTGTTGTAAAATCCACAACGTTGAAAGTAGCCACTGTGAAAGATTGAAGCAACCTCACTGCTCCTACACAGCCCCAGTGGATTCTTTTTATCTTGCTGTAGATCCATATTGCTCCTTTCTGAGAGTAGTGCAAAATGTTCTTTGGATTAATTGGGTTTTATCCTGCTAAACTGCAGCTGGGATGGGCTCGTGAGACCTGGTGGTTTCATGAGTTGATTTACAGCTTTGCTTACCTTTCCCAGTTGTTTTTAAGATTCCCTGCACAGCCCAAGTGAGCCGGATAGAAATGGGGGAAATACTGGCTTTTAAAGAAGGTGGTTTTGGAAACGGATAGTCCAAAGTGAACGTGAACTAGTCTTTAGTTCTTGGAGTACTGCCTTATCTTACTTCTTTTCATGCTTTTTTTCCTATTTGGAATTTTTCCTACTTCTGTAGGAAGTCTAAATGAGAAGTGCTGTTGACTAACCTGCCCTCTGACCGAATAGAGGTTATGCAGCAGGTTTAATGTTCCCTCAGAATTTTTCACAAGACGTTTTATTTTCCGGACGTGGGAAGTTGGAACTTCGGATTTCGTGTTTTGCAGCCTCCAGACATATCTGCTCATGTGTTCCCCATTTTGTATTCTTGCATTGCCTATTCTCTGCTGTAGTGACAGGCACTTGTTTTCCAGCAGTTACATATTTTTTTCCATATCACTGCTTTTGTTTTCAAAAACATTAAGTATAGTCAGACCAGAAACAGCCTTCTGCAATAAGGACACCTGAGGTATTTTTCTCTCACTTTAACAGTGAAGCATTGGTATTCCTGAGATGTAGAGACTTTTTTTGTGTGTGTTCTTCTTTTATGCACATTCTGTGGGTGGTTGTTGGCTTGTGCTTAGGAAAGTACTGGGAGATGGTTGCAAATGTCAAGTACATACCCCCTTCTGTGGAGTCCTTTGCTCCAGTATGTTATTTACATAATCCCCTGAGAGTAGGAACTGAGACTGCTGTATTGAATTCTCATCACATCAATTTAGCTGTTCTGGTTAATTAAATATCCTCTAGGGGCTTACTAATTGATTGTTAATCATATTTTGTGGATGTCAAAGATGAGCTGAATTATAATTTTCCAGTGCTTGCTTTGTCTCTGTGGATATTTTTCTTTTTACGTTGTAAAGGAACCAGGGACCGAGTTCTGGTGATTGCTTTTTATGTGCAAGAGGTGCACACCAAACGTTTGCACCTGTTCTGTTTGCAGGAGGGATCTGTTTTTGTCTTGTGTCTTGTTGGGGTTTTTTTTAATACTAGTTTTAACTTGGAAGTGATGTTGAGAGAAGTTCAGAGGAGGTGGCTGTGTTGGGAGAGCCAAGACGGGCCAGGCTGACCACAGAACCCTCAGGCCATGGGAGCAGAATTGGACTGCACAGCATCCCCTGGGTGTTTGCTTTTAGACTCCATAGCCACAGACAGGCGTTTTAGAATGGTTTGAAAATATTTCAAAAAATTTCAAATTTTTGGTTTTGATTTTTACATTATGACTGTTGCTTTCTTCTTCTGATACCTTGATTTCAACTTTCAGAGCCTTTGCGAAGGTACAAGTCTTATCACAGCGACGTTTATAGTACTTCGAGTGAAAGTCCATCTGTTATTTCTTCAGAACCAGATTTCAGGCAAGGTAAGACCTATGTTTAAAAACCAACCAACCAGACTTAACAAAAACCCCCAGAAACAAAACCCCAAAGAAAAAAGTTCAAGATTAAAACCAGACCCCAAAAGTCTTTAGTGGGAGTCTTGATAATTGCCCTGATACGAAGCCGTAAGATGATGAAATTACAACATCGTGTACAGATCAGCATAGTTGGCAGTCTGTTCAGAAATGAGTTTGACATTTAGCACTCTGGCAGGGAACTTGGTAGGAAAAGCTGGAAATAGTTAACTTTTTACTAGAAGTGTTTTTTATAAAATAACATGACACAAAAAATGATGGAGTTGTTGTTTAGTGCACAGTAACAGTAAATTACAAAAGCTTTATCTGGGACCTCCATGGTATAATTGTATTGGTGGTTTTTACCATGAGGGTTAAGTGGCTTATAATTTATATGCCAAGGATTTCAGTGTAATGTGAAAGTACTACATAGTACTGGCTGTTTGTATGATAAATTTAAGTAATTTCTATTAAATCAACGGCTTGAAAAAGCAGGAGATGGTACAAAGGATTGTTTGCTGAATGTATGGCAGGAAGAATCATCTTTGCAGAATCATTGTAAGAAATGGAGACGAATCATTTGGTGAAAATTAGGAAAGAACACAATAGTTAGGAAGCTGGAGTATAGCTGCACAATATGTGTTCTGTGTGCACAGAATCACAGTTCAGCCTCCGTGGACTTGCTGCTCTCTCAACCTTCTTTGTCATTGTCTGTCCTTGTGCTTACTGAGCTGGAAGCCTGAGGAGCAGTAACAAGTATTGAGGCTCCTGTAATTTCCCTTTGCTTGCTTGCAATTTGGAACAGACTGTTTATGTGTTCCAGTCCAAAGTCAACAACTCCTAAGTTTGTACAGGCAAGATAGAGCTGCCTTCTGCCTTCTAGTAGTAGTATATCTGGTCTCAATGAAATGACTGTCAGAAAGAACTATTTCTAAATCAATGTGGCTGTAATGTGCTCTGCAAGAGCTCTCCTGCCAGCTCTGTTTGCTGAGGGTACAGTAAGAGGGGGAAGTGTAATGGTTTGCAAAATCAAGCTTGAAGTGTAGTATCTCAGGTGCTACTACAGGAGGATCTCCCAGCAAAACCTGTAATTCCACAAAGAGAATCGCAGGTTGATATATTGCCAAAAGGAAAAAAATCATAAATTATAATGAGGAGTCAGATTCCAGGGATAATGATTAGAAGTCCAGATACTGCTTTCTTAACTCCTTTCTTGTATACTGCATGCTTAACTAGCTGTTCTCTTTCTGGTCTGGAGTGGTTTTGTATGATGTCTCTGCCACGTGTTTATCTCAACTCATGGCTGACAAAAAAATGTGTTACCTTGGGAAGGTGTCAATGCATTTGTGTGGGTTTTTATTGTGATTTCTTTTAGGCCTTCCTTAGTATTCTTCTTCAAAGGACTATCAGCTATTTTTGTTGGGGTAAAACTTTAGGATAGCTCTGAAAACTGAAATCAGCTTCATAACGTTAATTTGTTTGATACCGTAATGCCATTGTGCAGAACACATTAATTCAATTCCTTCTGAGTAATCTCATATGACTGATAAATCCTCGAGTTTCAGATGGGATTACTCTGTGTGCTTTGTTGCTCAGTCAGGTATTAATTCGTCTTTTGGTTTGCTAGTGAGAAGAAATGAAGGTTTCAAGAGAGATGATGCCAGTGGTGTGTTATCAGGTGCTGATGATACCTCCACATCAAGTCAAGCTAATTCTCAGAGAATAAGGTAAACCCTTTGAAAACCATGTGACTTGGAGTGCTTTTTCTTCATCAGAGAATGTATTCTAGATCTGCAGTTTAAGATTTTCACTCCCATCCCAGCTTCTGATTAAGGTTTAAAAAAAGGCGTATAATACTTGAATGAAAATAGGATTTCAGAATTATCTATTGCATTCTGAAGTAAAAGTCTCATGATGCACTGTGATGTAGAGGTAAGTTGGGAGTCCAAATTCAGTTCCATGTTTAATGGAACTCTATCAAGTTATTATGACTGTCAGAAGGCCAAGGGCTATGTTCTGGGAATATTGTTCTTGGAAATATTTAATTATTTTTTAAATGTACTTTGCTAAAATAAATTTTTGAAATTATTGATATTAATAGATTTATTTGCTGGTTTTTTCATTTAATAAGGAAATGGCAGCATGCTTATTTCCTTGAAATAAGTCAAAAGCCATATATTTGGTTTGGTTATTTTGGCAAACTCTTAGATCATGTTTTTGTGTTTGGATTAATTTTTTTTTAATACCTCAGCACTTACTAAGCAGGCCAACTCCGTAACAGTTTATGCTTTTTGAAAATTGCTTTGCTGTGCAGTGTATTCAGATATTGCACCTGTTTGAGTTTCATTTTTTCAAATGCCGTTCATCAATACAGCTTTAAAAAGTAGGGTCTGCTTTGAACATCACCTGAATACAGCATCGTTTTACGGCAGAAGCATGTCTTGCCGTACCTGTTAGGTTTTGAGAATGGTTCCACTCTAAAGGTTAGAAAATTTTTATTGGCATTGACCTTTTGGATTTAAGATTTTCTTCTGCTCTCTGCCAGATACCTAATCACCTTGGAATATTTTATCAAAATGATGAAGATAATTTTTGTAGCAAGGCATAACAAATAAAGATACATCTCTTTCTCCCCTCTTCCCTCACCACATCACAACAACAAAGCCTTCTCTTGGCAGCTTTTTGCTTTGTATGCCGTAGATCAGCAGAAATATTGCTTCTGTGCCCGATATTCTAGGATATTTATATGTTTTTGGCATAAGTTGGAGGGCAATCCTGCTCTATCCTATTAAAGAAGTTTGGAGGTGTGTGAAGATTGGGACTGTGTTGGGTGATGTGACGCTGCCTGGTGAATGTGACCTCCACGTTCACTTAATGCAAAGGGTGATGTGCAGTTAATGGGGCTTAGAGCTATGCTTTGAACAGGGAGATGAAAATAAGTGAGTGTCTGCTCCTTGCACTACATTGTGTGCCAAAAATGGATCTGGGTAAGGCAGGGTCTCAAATGAACTGTATCTCTGTGCAGGTGAGCAAGGGAAGAGTTCCTTGGAGGTTGTAGAGCTTCTGGTTACCCAGTTTGATGAACTGGTTTCCTGACTACCTGCACTTTGTCTGAGAAGTTCAGAGTTGTCTAGAAACCTATGTACTGGCATTTCTGTCAGGGAAGAAGTATTTCGGTGCAGCTTAACTGAGTCCACATGGGTTTTTTATCAGGAATATGACATCTATCTGTGTTAAACTGTATGTGTTGGTGGTGTTCAAGCAGTCGTGGGAATCCAGCCTGTCTTCACATAGGAAGAGGATTTTGGCTAATATGTGTGCTTTTATAGCAGACTTCTGAGGGGGTGGGTTACTGGTTTATAATCCATGTAACCCTGTTAACCCTGTTCAAGAACTGTAAGTTTTTACTTTGCATTTCATGCTGTCTTAGCACCACACTAAAATGGCAGAGCAGATTATTGCCGATGTATGTACAGAATCAATATATAGCTTTCTTAACTTATTTGCCTTTTTTTTTTTAATTTTGGTGAAAACTGCTAAGTCAACCTTCATTCTGCTTTGCCTTGAACCCAGGAAATTGCCCATTCAGCAGTGTAGCCATGCTTCCAAATAAATCGGCAGTAATTTGTGGATGCTGATAGAGAACTTTTGTTTCTATTTACAAAGTATTTCAGAAACAGAAGGTAGTATGTGGTATGTAAATGAGTCACATTGCAAATGAGTCATTGTTGTAAATGAATCGGGCCTGTTATGCAAATGAAAATGCTGAGGTAAAGCAGCACATAGTTTCTCATGGTTTGTTTCACATTATTTTACATTACTCTGTTAAGACTGGTACCTTTAATGGATGTAATTTGTATGTGTATGAAATCTAGAAGGAAAATACGTTTTGCAAGCACAGCGTAGACTTACCTGTTGTGCTCAGCAATTGAATGAATTTTACATATAGGCAACTATACAGTCTTATCTTAAGGCTTAGTATTTTTTTTAATCTCCTGTATCCTTGACCTCCTCTCTGTGGTTTTGCTAAAAGATACCACTTTGTACTTGCACAAAAATGTCGTCGTAGGGTACCAAAGATAATTATTTACTGATTTTCATAATTGTTCACCCATTTTCCTAAGGTGAACAAGTTTGAGTTTTTTTATTAATCTAACTACCAGACAGTACATATATCCAAGATGAGAAAATAGGGCTGCCACATAGTTTCATTAGCTTTTTTTTCAGACCTACTGAGAAACAGGACAGCAGCCACAAGCAGAACTCAGTCCTGTAGTAATACTTAGATTATACCCCTGTTAATAATATGAGCTGAATAGAAAACAGTGTGCTCTCTCTGTCTTACTGTAGTAGCTCCTAAAACATTCCAGTGCTAACAAGTGTAAAAGGAATTCCATCCAAGATGGTAGTTAGTTAAGCAGGGGATTTCTAAGAAAGTAACTTAATATTTTTACCTGGGAGATTGCATGTTGCTGCCTTGAAATGTCCTGTGTTGCAAGAGACCGTGGCTTTTATAGCTTCAGAAACCTCTGAAAGTCTCAAAGTAGAACTAGTGATAACAAGTAGTTCCAAGGAGCAGGATCTTAGAGTTTACATGCTTTGGCTGGCCGTTTGATTCCAGGGTTTGGGGAAGTATATGAAACTTAATCCATTACTTAAATTCCATCAGTGCTTGGGAGCATGTTTCATTGTCTCTCTTGCATTCAAGAGATACCATCTGTACTTCAGTACATATTCATTTTACTGCTCCTGTGACATATTCTAAGAGCCAGTCTGTTTAATTATCCACTGAATTATCCTTGTAAAAGTGAGTTGTAAATCAAATAGGAGGATTTGGATTTGAGGGAGGTTTCTTTTAAAAGAAGCAGGAAAGCTGTTCGGAGTTATCCGAAGGTGCAGCTTGTGCTGTTTGGGTGGGCTGACCTGTTCTTAAATTAGCAGAAGCCGTAGACACTCAGTATTACCCTTCTTGTGGTCTGTGACTGTTGTTATCCTTTAAGCTTCTCGGAATGCATTCCTTGTGGCAATGGCTTGTGTCTTGTTTCCTCTCTGCTTCTGGTAGTCCTTATTTTTTTCCTTTTTTTCTTTTGTTTTCTTTTTCTTCCTTTACTATTTCTTCCTTTTTCTCTCTAGGAGCAGCAGCTGACATGGATCTCTTCCTTCTGTTGCCTTTTCCTTCCAGTAGATTTCGTTTTCATATCCTTCCTACCTTACCAGAAGGCATCCATCTTTCTCAGTCTATTCCTGACCTTCCCACTGCACTAATCGTTAGAGAATGCCTACCTGCTTCCCTTCTTCCAACTTCCTTCTCTGATCCAATACCTGCTAATTTCTTGGTAAGTACACCAGGTGAAGAGAGAATTCACTTCCCTTTTTTTTCCAAGAGTCAGCCTTCCAGATTCCTGCTCCCCTGCCATCTGCAGCTTAATAAGCAGCTGTGAGATTCTGGTTTGCAGTCAGACACTGATGAAAATACAGAGTAGCAGCCAAGTACTTGTCTGATGAAGCACGAAACACACTTCTATGATGCTATCTGTTAGGAATGTAATTTAAACTTTTTTTTTTTAATAATAACTCTTGCATATTCAGAACTTCACGAATGAGCTCTCCCGTATGTGTCAACAGTATTTCCTCTTCTGGAGGAGAGGTGCACTCCTTGTCTTGGAACCTAAAGACTGAATCGTGTTGCTCCCTATAAAAAACTGGCAGTCTGACCAAGCAAGAGTTAATTTTACTGACCCAGGATGCTGAAACATGCGGATTTATGCTTGGTGATAGTGCTTATGTACTAAGTTAGGAAATTTTTTAAACCCTTAGGTTTTTGAGCTTCCTCCACAGACATTCCACAGCCACCTCAATTTTCAGAGAAATTACTAAGGGTCAATAGAGATGATAAAACCAACCTAATGATAAAGAACTTCTCATTGCTCCTGTTGCACAGGGCTGTATGTTCTTAAAAAGGCAAGATAGTTTTTTGCACTAGGTGTTTTCACAGCAGTGAGTTTTTAGATAGAGCCAGTTGCAACATGTCTTTTTCATTTGTCTTTGATAATTCATAGATATTTATGTTCAGAAAGTGTTTGTTTTTGTTTTATTTCAGAGCCCATCCTTAGACCTTGATCTGAAGGGTGCTTGTGGGTGTATTAACTTAGGGCTATTTAACTTAGGTCAATATTCCCATATATGTCAATCCTAACAAGTTTCCTCTTGGTGAAAAGCTAAGCATGTGCACATGTGTTGGCAGGTCTGAGGCCTTTTCTCATTTCTTTGTCCTTTCAGTGCACATTATTCAATCTTTTGTAGAAAGAAACAGAGAGGGGAGAAGGGAAAAAAATTTGTGAAAGCCCTGCACAAGGGAAAGGATAATGGGCTTACATTAATACATTTGCTGTATAACTACTCTGTATCTTCCCTGAAATTGCATTTGAGAAACTTCAGCATTGTTCTCTTACATGTAACTGTTCTTATTTTAATTCTGGGTTTGTATCCAATGGCACTTAAGTATTAAGAGACTGTGATGCACTGTTCATAACATTGGTATTCATTAGTAGCTTTGTAAAAAGATGAAAATAAAATTTGAAGTCATACCCACCACTTTAGCATAGGTAAGTGAACAGTATGGACAAGTGCATTTTTCTTTTAGTTTATTAACAGATTTATCACTCATCAATCATATCTTTAGGTTCTCCTAGGAAATAGGTATATAAATTTAATGTATATTTTAAAAGCCCTACGAAGGGCCGTGTGTCACTGTCAGTGCAGGATTACTCTATATCAATCTATTTTTCTGAACTTGACTACAGTGATACACAGGCTTCTAAAAATTTTGCTTTTTCATGTTTTTCGTTACTCAGTTTAGGTGATGTGCTAAACACTCAGTTTAGAATTGCCAAGAAATGGTTTTTGTGCATGAAAGCCCCCTAGTTTCCTCTGTCCATTTTTGTTTAAGAGTTGCCTCTGTATAATTATATTAATAGAAGGAGAACATTAGTTTTTCTTGTTTTAGGATGTTTACAGAAGGCTCGATTGGTTTATGTTTAGTTCAGGGTTTGAAGGTGTTTTTCTGCAATCATGGGACAGAGGGAAGGGGAGTGGAAGTTGGTTTTATTTTTCTTGGGTTATCTTGGATTTCTTGGTTTTATTTTTTCTTGGACTTCACATTTCCTAACCATATTTTTTTTCATTTTTCAAACAAAAAATGGCTTTTGTTCACCCAAACAAGACATGAATTTCTTTCCTGCTGTAGAGAATAAAACTGATAGGATGTTTGGGATCAATACTTGCCAAGAAAAGAAACTGAAGATAGGTTGCTGTGGTTTTTTAAAATACGGATGCATTTTTTTGTTTGTTTTTCCTTATTTTTTCCTTCAGATTATAAATTTAGATTCTAATTTAGTCATTGTGATGATTGTGTATCAGCCAGGCCATTCTTGGGAATTAAAAAAAAATAACTATTTTCAGCAAAATAAGATTTTGGAAACAGTAGTGTATGATATTTAAAATAATTTAGTATATAGGATGCTAATACATAAACATTTTTATGTAAATATTTCAAGCTGTACTACTCCTCAGGAGAAATCAGGGAATAAATATCAGGCCCATGCATACAGAAAGTGTTGGAGCAATATTTACTTAGAGAAAGTACGCTATTATTTCAGTTTTTTCTTTAATGACATGTTTTTGAGCATGCCTTTTTCACAGTCGCTTCTTGAACACAGAAATTAAGATATTTACAAAGCATTAATACTTTCCTTCTTCTTGTGCATCTACTAATTTTGCACTGATTCACTGGGTTTGTAGTGTTGAGTATTTTTTTAGACTGCAGCTGAGCCTTTATTTTCATGTGAATAAATGAGGCAGTTCTGCAGGCAGCTGCAGAAACCTGGTGTGTTTGCTTATTTTCTGCTCTGCAGTGGTGGGTTGCTGCACAGAGGTAACCTCCTGGCTGCTGCATAAATGTGTTTAATGTAGTATTAGATGACTGGTGCTTGTGCTCTGTGTTTCCACTGAGGGATGTGCTTAAAGCAGCAGAATGGCTTAGGCATACCTGCTAATCTGCCATCCCCTCTGATTATCCTACAGGCAGCATGAAGCACCATTTGAAGGCAAACTAATGAGTCAAGAAGTGATGCTGAAGCGTCAGGAAGAAGAAATGATGCAACTTCAAGCTAGGATGGCTCTGAGGCAGTCCCGGCCCAACCTCTACCCAGGGGATGCAATTAGATCCTCAATGCTTGACATCACCAGAGACCCGCTGAGGGAAATAGCCCTGGAAACAGCCATGACACAAAGAAAACTGAGGGTAATGCCCTGAGCTCAGGTGAACTCTTGTTTTCATTGAAACAGAGCAGTGTCTTGACTGAAACTCTTGTTTGGGATTCATAAACTGGGTCCTGTAATAAACAGTCATCAGCAGATTAAATACCAAGTGTGTGGTGTTGGCCTGGTTTCACGGAGTAAAACTTCTGAGATTTTGTGGCACTAGTGGCTACAGAGCCTAAAGTGGCATCAAGAGATGCTCAAACAGCAAGGCTCGACAATTGCATCAATTAAGCAATATAGCATCCTAACAAAGGTAAGGCGTAGGTTTTCTCCTCTATTCTGTGGTGTTTTCAGCCACTTAATTTGCAGTTCTCTTAGTGGAATGTGGAGGTGCCCTGCCAGCATCAGAGGTTATTAAATGAACAAGTCTGGAAGGTAAAGAGAGAGAGGATTTATTTGGCCCATAAGTTCACCCGAATCCCTGTGCAAATCCCCTTTGCTTTCCCAGCTGTCTCAGTATGTGGATGAAATACAGAACTACACACAAAGAGGGAGACAGAGGTAAACAGTGTCTGATGTGTAGAATAGACAATGGCTTGATGCCCTCTGCTGCTACTTTCCATGAACTGGATATTTTTTTTTTAAGTAAGGATGGGAAAACTTGAAACAAGGCTCAGGGACTTGCTGCCCTAATACAGGGTAATAATGTCCTGTATCTGTCTCCAGTCCATCCCATTAAGGTAAGTTAGTTCATGTAGTCTTTAACTAACCAGGTTAGTACCCCTCTCTCTTCCTCCCCCCAACCCTTAGGAGGTTTTTGTGAAGATGTTTTGCATATAGTACACAGTAATTAGCAGGCAATTGCCAAATTTTAGCCTTTGGTCCCTGTTTTGCATTTGCAGGGCAGGAGTTAACTGTGCCTCAGCCTCTTGTTCCAGCAACACAGTGTTCATTCATGCTCTTGTGTGATTTGCAGAATTTTTTCGGCCCAGAGTTTGTGAAGATGACCATTGAGCCATTCATCTCCTTGGATCTACCAAAGTCTATCTTGGTAAGAAAGGGGCTGTTCAGCTACCTGTGGCAGGGGAGGTATGTTAAACCAACAAATGTGTTTTTATCACAAGTGTGAATGTTGAGAGATGTCATTTCACAAAATGCAGACTAAGAAAGGCAAGAATGATGACACCAGGCGAAAAGTAAATGTGATGCTTCTGAGTGGGCAAAAGCTGGAGCTGACCTGTGATACCAAAACAGTATGTAAAGATGTCTTTGATATGGTTGTTGCCCATATTGGCTTGGTGGAGCATCACTTCTTTGGATTGGCTACTTTAAGAGGTAAGAATAACTACTAAATTATTTCTTCCGCCCTTATTCAGTATTCCCTTGAAGAGATATTGTGCTTATTAAGTCACTGTTAGTCAACAGGAAACTTTGCTGTTCAGTGCCCAATTTCAGAGTTACAAATTTGGTCTTTATCCTCCATCTGGAGCAAATACTTGGTTTTAATGCTTTTACCCATGTGCTTCTCTTTCATGTTTGTGGCAGACAATGAGTTTTTCTTCGTGGATCCTGACATAAAGCTAAGTAAAGTAGCTCCAGAGGGATGGAAAGAAGAACCAAAGAAGAAGAACAAGCCTCCTGTCAACTTCACTCTGTTTTTTCGCATAAAGTTTTTTGTGGACGATGTCAGTCTTATACAGTGAGTGTATGAAATTTTTTATAGCCCCTTAAGCCCTAACTTTATGGACAGAAATTGAGTATTGATCAAATACTGGAGTACCAAAGGGGGTGTGTGAGTTTTTTTTATGGTTTTATTTCATTATTCCTGTTCTAGGCACACGCTGACCTGTCACCAGTACTACCTGCAGTTGCGGAAGGACATCCTAGAAGACAGAATGCACTGTGATGATGAAACAGCTTTATTATTAGCATCCCTAGCTCTTCAAGCTGAGTATGGAGATTACCAGGCAGAGGTACATCATCAGTTTCACCTTTGATCTTGTTGAACTGTGATCTTGCTGCTTCATTAAAGACTGGACTGTGATCTGCCACACGTGCTCTGCAGCTCTGCCCTGGACTGGAAGCTCAGCTGATGGCTCTTGGCAGGTTTTACTGTGAGCAGGTGTTCCTAAAGTCTAACACAGATAATTGCAGAATTTAGTTCAAGATCTGGGTGTTAAAGCCTTTTTTTTCAGTAGAAGTAGGGTCAGGCTTGACTGTGGAGAAACTGATGTGAAATTAAGCTGTGAGTGAAGATGGAGATTGTGATTCCCTCCTCTTACTCAGACTCTTATGATCCTCTGAGTTGTAATGTACAATTGTTTGTAAAAATGAATGTTTGTGCTTCAGTTGTGCTCATAGGGCAGCATATGGAGGAGCCATCACAAAAATGTTCTGTGTTGCAGGTGCATGGCTTGTCCTATTTCAGGCTAGAACACTATGTCCCAGCAAGAGTGATGGAGAAACTGGATCTGTCCTACATCAAGGAAGAGCTGCCAAAACTGCACAGCACTTACGTGGGTGCCTCTGAAAAAGAGACTGAGTTAGAATTTCTGAAGGTAAGTGGGCAGCCATTGGCTTCCTTCATCTGTGACTTAAGAATTCCCTTGTTGGAATATGGGTGCATGGACTTCAAGTGGAAGCACAGTAAAACAGCTCAGGGTCTGAATAACACTGAAAGGAAGAAAGCTGAAAACATTTTGTCCAAAAGGCACATCATAACAAGCAAAAAGAAATTGGTAACAGATGGGAAGTTCTCTCATTTTTTTCCATTCAGTAGTCTTAGCTCAAGCTAGCTAAAAGCAGCTATTGATCCTTGTGTTGCTCTAAAGGGAGCTGTGTTTATGAGGCAGCACACTCTGTATTCCCCATGTCTTTTGTGCTTTCTGTAGAGGGGAAAAAACCCCCCCAAATTACCAAAAATTTTGTTACAGCTAATACTGTGCATGATGCTTGGTATGAAGCAAGCCAGAAGCACTACCAAGGAGAATTTCTTGTGCAGGTTCTATGTAAGATGATAGGAAAGCCATTATCCTCAGATGTATTTGGATTATTCTAAAAGGACTCACTGAGAAATCTAATTATGGTGTTTGCTCATGGGATAATAATCGGGTTCTGCCTTGATCAAAATGAGTTCGGGGATGAAGGATTGCTGTTGAAACACCAAATAACCATTACACAGTAATTCCACAGCCACACTACAGTTCCACCATCTCTTTGAGTATGTGATGGAAGAGGCACTCAGCTGACTTTGTCCATTCTAAGTGTGTTGCTCATTTTACAGAAGCCTTCTTGGAACTTAGCCACAGAGAACAAAGTAGGGGACATGATCCTACCTAAAACCTAGCCTGGCTGGGGGTCTGGTGGGGGGAGCAGTTAAGTTCCCTTGGTTGATTCATTACATCAGTCCCTTACACCAGTACTGAAGTGACAGCAGGGATTAATAACTGGGAGTGCAAAGTGAGTGAAACTGTATATGATACCTTAATACGATCACAGAATCGCAGTGTTAATTTAATTCTGCTTTTTAAGAATGTGTTAATAACTAGTGCATCTGTCTAGTTACAGTTTCTTGCTAACCACTGCTTTGTGCAAATTTGATTTACTCACACATGTTCTCTGTTTGTGCTTTCCCTGTTTGATTTTAATAAACATTGGGTTCATTTGCTGTAGTTTGGCAGGTCAAGAGTATTTCCAAATCTTAAAACCCTCAGCTGATGTGTGTCTGTCATAATAGCTGTAAACTGTAAATAAGTGGAATCACCAGGCAGAGAGGATTCTTTTTGCAAAAATCCATACATTTATATGCACACATGAAAACATTTCTAGAGAGAGATATATAATATTCATTCAGTGGTATGAAAGCTTGTAATGGCCTTAACTTCATACTCATAGAAGTTTCGTTGCATTGGTCTGTACAGTTGTGTCAGAGGCTCACAGAATATGGGGTTCACCTTCATCACGTGCTGCCTGAGAAGAGATCCCAAACAGGTATCCTTCTGGGAGTGTGCTGCAAAGGAGTTGTCATTTTTGAAGTTCACAATGGTGCCCGTACACCTGTACTGCGCTTCCCATGGAGAGAGACAAAGAAAATATCCTTTAGTGTAAGTTGGTCTCTTTTCCTCTGTGTTTACATGTCTGTATTTGTGTCTTCAGTTACTGTGAGTTTTGTGTTGGTTATTTTTACAAATTAAGCTGCTGTTTTACAGCATAATCTGACTGTGTTTTGTATGGCTTTTGTGTTATGGGATTCAAATAGGGGTTTTCATGTTTTAAAGATTTTATTTTTTTCCTTAGCTTGCATGGACAAGGATAGTGAAGGAGCACCAGACTGAGAATCCTGCATTATAGAAGACTGGGTACTGGTAAATTCCAGTACTCAGTATAACTAGGAGATGCACCTATGTTGCTTTCAAGTTATATTTCCAAGAGTAGTTAAATTAAATGATAATAGATAACAGGCTGACACTTGATCTGGACAATGCCAGCCAACTTGAGTGGGTACACCATAATCTGGTGATCATGTGTTGGATTTTTAATGAGGCACTGAGCTTCAAATCCTTACCTTTATATAGGTATTGAAAACAGCACTTCTAATTCTGTCTGATACCTTATTGAAAAGCTACAGCCTGTTTCATCTGTGATGTGGTTTTAACTAGAATTGATAAATTGAAATTTAAAAATTACTAAAAAGATGAGTCCAAGACCTGGAACATTAACTGATAGATTCGGTAATTAGATCAGCTTTTAGTTATTTCTTTTCTTGAATGGCACCATCCCTGGTGACTTCCTCAGGGGCCTTTGAAAACCCCATCCTGCAAAATGTAATAGTTCTGGTTGTCAGCACTAACAGTAACAGAGATGGATTAAATAATAATAAAGCACCTTCTTATCTAGCCCAGGAGTAGCTTTAAAGAGCTACTTTGTAAATCTCAAATTACTTTTGACTCCTATTTTAACAGAAATCTCTCCCATCAGTGCATTTTGCTTCAGGAAAGTTCGAATGCTGTAACTGCACAAGCAAATAGAGAATTCTTTGTAGGCTAAAAGAAATAATCTGTCTTCAACTTTTTTTCTTTCTTTATTGTGTAGAAGAAGAAAATAACTTTGCAGAACACTTCAGATGGCATCAAGCATGCCTTTCAGACTGACAATAGTAAGACTTGCCAGTACCTTTTGCATCTCTGCTCTTCCCAGCATAAGTTCCAGCTGCAGATGAGAACCAGGCAGAGCAACCAAGACACTCAGGACATTGGTAAGGACTGTGATTTTGTGGGTTTTTTGTGTGATTTTAATAGCAATCTAGATGTATTTTTGTAAGGAGAAAAACTGAACTGGAGCTTCAGTAATTCTGCTGAGTGCTGTGTATGTGTAGATCTACATTTGGAAAGTTTATACTATGAAGAGACTCTATTAGCTAAGCTTGTTTAGATTTTGTTTAAGGGATGGAAAAGGAGTTGGGAGAACACAGAAAAGCTGAGACACAGCAACTCCTCTAAACTGAAAGGAATTTAAAAACAGGTCACTAATAGTACTTCTTCCTTTAATTCAAGGCTTTTGACTTTTTTTCAGAAATATCTTGAAGATATTTCAATAGCAGGACTTTTTCCTTTTGCTTAATGTGAAAGGGATTGGTTTGATAATGTGGAATTACAGATAGAATGGTGTGATCATGGGAGTGCACGTAAATAGGGAGCATTCCATGATGCTGCATCTCTAAGCTGTGGGTACAGCTGTCTTTATTCCACTTAATGTTGGGAGGATCTGGTAAGGAACAATGCTGATACTGGTCAGTTTCCTTCGTAATTCCCATTTCCTTTGTAATTTGTTTGCGTAATAGAAAATGTAAAAGCATTCTTTTTAGATAGCAAATGTTAACTGGATAATGTAATAATTGAAAAAAACCCCTCTGTACTAATTTCTTCACTGTTTGGAGCAGAGCTCACTTGGCTGGCTGGCCTTCAGCATGGTCTGGAAGTGCTGTTTTGGTCAGTCTGCCTGCTCATGCTTTCTTTGTTCCCTGTTATCTGTCTGCATTCCAATTGCTGTTAATCCAGACTTCCCCTAGTGTAGCTGGGATGGAGTTTGTCCCCATTGCTGTGGATATTGTGATCTCTAATTTAAAAAAAAAGAAAAGAGGAGGGGTAGGAGTGAGAAAAGGCATGTGGCAACTATCCAACCTTTTTTCTGTTCTGTTGGGCTCAGCCAACTTCAGGCAAAGAAACAGGACCAAGTGACTTAAAGTCTTTGTACCATTCTCTGATTTAGAGTTGCTTATCCCGAATTGCAGAGAAAAGCAATACAGGAAAGGCTTTCTTGGCTAGGCAAACTTGGTTGCCCTTAACAGATGGAGTATGTATTATGCTGTGGGAGTCTGGAAAACAAGAGTTTGCTTCTGTGCAGTGCAGATCACTTGGAAATCAGAGGTCCCAGATTCCACCAATCACTTGTAATCAGACGGAAACAAATCGGCTTTATGGTTAACTCCATCATACTGATTATTACAAGTAAAACCAAAGAAATTTGCTGTTGTCATAACTTCACTAAATCTAAATTGAACCCTTAATATGTCAGTAAAAGCTGGTAGTTGGAAGCACTCAGCAATATAGTAAAGAAAAGGACATATATAACAGTAAAGAAAAGGGCATTCTGGATTCCAGAAAGGGCATATGGAAAAACGAAAAAATTAAATGAGGGTTAAGTCAACCTTACGGAGGATGAATTTTGAGCACATGAGAATTTTCAGTTACAGGATTGGCAGAAGATTTGAAAAACCTGATGTCTATATAGATGATGATGTGACAGTATTCATCTGAAATCCATAGAAATTCTGTTTGATGTTCTCAGAGGGTAAACACAATGTCAAGAGAACAGATCTCAGCATATTTTATTATGGTACTCTTTCCCAGGATGGGAACACAGCAAGAGCAGGTATCATTGATGCCTTCTGTCAGAGTCACGAAACTGGGATTTGTGGATTTCTGGTCTGATTGGGCAAAATCATTCTACTGTAGCTTATCTAGTCTAGTGGCTGTGGCTAGAAGAGATGTTTGATGTGGATAAGGAAGTGGTAGTTGTACACTGATTCACCTTATGAAAGGACAGAAAAACATATCTTCCATAACTAAATCTTCACAGTCTGTATGCCTGTTACAAAGAAAGCTTGAGTTACTGTGGCAGTTAATTCCTGCCCTAGGTATTGGAGGGAGGAATATCTTTTGGAATGGCATATGTTTTGGGGCTGCATTTGCCAAATACACTCTCTCCTAAATGCCAGAGTGTTTATCATTAAACCTCATGGGTGTTGTGTACCAAAAAACAGTTTTCCCTTTGAGTTACAGTGCTGCTTCCTAAAGCAGCTTGTTTCCTACATGTATGTAGGGTTAAAAAAAACCACTGGTTAACCCTAAATCAGAAATATATATGCAGTTGAGGATTGCTTTTCCTGAGACTTCTCTGTGAACTGACTCCAAGACATCAGTGAAGTTTATGAAGGGATCAGGTGGCCTGATTTCCTTTAAAGTCTCTAACCAGCCAGCAAGTTGCCACAGCTTATCAAGTTCCTGTGTGAGAGCCAAGCCACAGGAACTTAACTGCTAGCCTTAGGAGGCAGTTAGGATAATAGGAAGGAGCCCTGCTCAGCTTTGCTCTGAATTAAGGGGGGTTTAGGCTAAGATGTATTATAATGAATTTGCTTTCAGCTAAGAACATCCACCCAGACAGTTCCCACGACTCAGCTGACAGTAATTTAATTACAGTCCAAAACCTGTTTGTTGCTGCTGCTTGAGGGAATCCTTGCTAATGAGTCAAAAAGTCTGGCAAACCCCAGTCAACGCTTTTTGGTTTGTGCTAGGATGTTTGTGGCAGGGGAGGTCCTTAAGTGCACCTGAGTGGATTGGTGCTCTGTGACCAGGCAGAGATGCTGCCAAGGCCTCGTGGCCTTGCAGCTGTACTGTAAATGTGGAGGGGCACATGCAAAAGAAAACAATGCACTGGATGGATGGAAGTTTGGTAGGATCTGATAGCGTGGAGATGGGGGAGCCCTATTTGTTCAAATCCTGGAAAAGGCTTTTATGAGCAGATTAAAGGAAGTGTAGTCTTCCAGGTCACTTGGCTTGAGGATATTGTTTGTTTTGCAGAAGATTATGTGCCTGTGTATAAGGCACAGCAGTTTAACAGGGAATATGAGTCTTCATGCTAATAAGAGGATAAATATTCTGTTATTCTGTGTTTTTGGACTCTGGTTTAGTGTAGTGTCATGAACTCCAAACTTTGCTTCCCGAGCAAACTCCATGGTGGGTGTTTATATGTCTCTAATGATGGTACATACTGCTAAGCATCTCGAGAAAATGCATTTTGTGTTAGTTTGTTGTTTAAAAAGCGTGCTTTACCCAAGGTGGTCACACTAGCTCTGCTGAATAACTTCAGTTGTTTGGGTTTTGTTTTTTGGGTTTTTTAAATTTCCACAGAAAGGGCTTCATTTAGGAGCCTGAACCTTCATGCGGACTCTGTCAAAGGCTTCAACATGGGCCGAGCCATCAGCACTGGCAGCCTGGCCAGCAGCACTCTGAACAGACTCGCTGTTCGACCCTTGTCTGTCCAAGCAGAGATCCTCAAGAGACTGTCCTGCTCTGAGCTCTCACTCTTCCAGCCACTGCCTGGCTCTGCAAGGGACAAGAACGAGAAGACTCCGTGGGAGGAAAGACCAAGAGTTATGAGCAAGTCGTTTCATGACCTGAGTCAGAGTCACATCTCTGTTTACCCCCCAAGGAAAAATGTTATTACTGCTTTGGACTCTTCCCCCAAAAAAATAGAAGATATAATGGGAAGGGTCTTCCAGCAAATGCCAAAATTTGATAACGGATCAGCAGCGGGAGCATTAAAACCGAGCAAGTAAGAGTCTCTCTGACCACCCTGCAGTATCTTTGTGTACAGTCAATGTACATTTTGCATCAGTTTTGATTTATTATTCATGCCATTATTTTATTACATTGATCCTTCCCTCTCCCAACTTCCTCTTCCCTCTGTCTGGTTCCCC
This sequence comes from Falcunculus frontatus, assembly GCA_013398115.1. Lineage (NCBI taxonomy): Eukaryota > Metazoa > Chordata > Aves > Passeriformes > Falcunculus > Falcunculus frontatus. Next base: position 3,042,641 of record VZRV01003485.1, read on the forward strand.
TTCTCTCCTTCTCCCCTTTAAGTTCAAAATCTCATGCAGGTTTAAGTAGAAGCCCTGAAAGAAAGAAAAATGAATCAGACTCATCATCCATTGAAGATACCGGTCAAGCCTATGTTGTAGGTCAGCATGCAAAAAATAATATTACTGTATTTACTAATTAACCTCTAAAATTGCTTTGGGTGTAATGCTTTGATATATTTATTAACTGATGGTAATTCTCTGATTTCAAAGTGGGAGCAGAGTATCACATGTTAAATCAATCCAGGCAATTATTGCAGTCAATCCAAAAAATCCTCCATTGGTAAGCACCAGCCTGCACAGGGGTGTAAAGTAAGAGCTGTTGCAGAAAACATCTCCCAGGTTGTCACTTCAGGGTGCCATTTGGTTGTGTGGATCTTTTAATAATTTGCTAGTCTTCACAGTCTGTCTGTGAAGGCTGAATTTTCTTTAGTGTTTTCTGTGGAAAGGATGTCGGGAGTGATTTTTTGGAAGTGACTGTTTGGCATAAGCTGGCTATTGGCTAGTGCCTCTGAGTAATAACTCCACACTTCGTGGTTTTTTTCTTTTATTTGTTTGAGGTTTTTTTTGTTCAGATATAATAAATTAGTTAAATTTTTTTTTGCCGTTCACTTGGGTGTTTCACAAAAACACTTTTGTAGTGAGGTAAGCCAGATGTACTTACTCCATTTTCTTGGCAACGACTGGAGTGCACACGGGTAGTCTTACTGTGCACTAAAAGAGAGAGTTCACATTACAAAAAAAAGATTCAGAGCAGCTAAATAGATTTAAACTAACGTTGGGTTATTGAACATGAATTTTTAATATCTGTGTGTAACCAGTTTCTGGGTCTAGAAGGTTCCCTTTTATAACAATAGACTGAATACAATGACTGAAATATTTGTAGCGTTAGCTTGCTTGTTGGCTTTACTGTAGTTACAGAACATCAGAAAACGTGGTAGATGGTTAGGTTTCTGGGGATGGGGGTCAGTATAAACCAACCAAAGAAGAGCAAACAAAGCAAAGTGTGGCATCCCACATCTGCCCCCGGTGCACTTAAAACCAGGACTGACTTGGGAATGATGCATTTTCAGTACTGAGAGCATAAATGCTGAAGAGTGAGATGAGGCATGCAGGTTCTGTAGTGACTGGTGGCAGCCATTTACCCTGTGCTTTTAGTCTCACAATTAATATGATCATGTGCTTACCTGTAATCTTCTGGGCAGCAGTTCTGGTGAGGATCTTAGCTGTGTGTCAGAAAGTCCTGCTGAATAACACTGCCTGTGCTGAGGGACATGTGTTCTTTGCATGGTGAAACACCGCAGATGAAACTTCAGGGTTCGTAGGTTTGGAGAAGGCCAGGACTGCTTTCCTAAGAAGCTTGAATGATTTTCCCTTATTTACTGTCATATATTAGTGCATTTATTATTTTATCCTCTTTAAAGTAGGGCCATATTTGCTTGGCTGTGATACTTTCAAAGAAAATATGATTATATATGCAAACAATTTTAAATAGAAATAGTTCACATTTCTTGTTGCTGCAGCAGCTTATTTGTTCCTTTACAAAATCCTACAAGAGTCCTGCTGTGTTGGTTTATTAGGTCCAGCATATTCATCCAATATTGTTAGAAAATTTAGTCTGATTTCATTGCTTAAGATCCATTACTTTTATCTGAAGTTAACCGCGGTCATAAATGCCAAACCTCTGTCCTTCCTTTAATTCATTGCCTTTGCATGAGCTACCATCTATCTGAACCTTAAACTACAGCCAGAGTACATGACTCATTTGGATTTGCTAATGCAAAGCTAGTTTTATGTTTATTCATTTTTAAAAGAAGTAGTTTGATATTGTGAATAATTCTTGGTAACTTCTGTATTTAAAAGAAATTGATGACTGTCTAATATTTCCATTCATGTCACAGGCGTTAGCATGAATACTTCAGAAAATCTTCTGTCATCAGCAGCATTAAAAGAGAGTGGTAAGTTGATAAGTAATCTGTCTATAGAATTAATTCGTTTGTCACTTGCAAATGCTTCACTGTTCTGCCTGTCCTGTGTCTTCAGTATTCTTAAGTGCTTCTGCCAGTTAGCTGGATAGGACCTTTTTCTAAATGCAACTCCTAATACTTATTTTGGATTGCTTCTTGGGGAGTTTTAGACATCTGTGTGTAATATTTTTCAAATATGAATCGTGTCTGTTTAGTTTGGAACTTGAAGGGTGCTCTTACCTACCAGATCATGGTCTTGAAAGCTCATTTCCCTTACTTAGGAGGTTACTGGTTGTGTGTTTTCTTTTTAGTTCTTTCATTCTTTAGGCTTGATGTGGTTTTGTGGGAGAAAAAACTCCTTTTCTGGGTGATGTGCAGTCTGCTGCACTCTCCTGCATCACTTGTTCTCTCCTTGTACTGCTGTGTAGAGCTCAGTAGGTTTCTGCAGCTCTGGATTGGCTGTTCCACTTAGGGCAGAAATATCCCAGGCACTCCAGGATATGAATGTCTTCTCTAGGAAGCAAGTCCCTGAGTTGCAGTATGTTGGTGTTTTCTGAAGTTTCAGGAGATGGGGCTTTTTTGTTTATGTGTTTGTATTTTGTTTTGTTTGCTTGTGGGGTGGGGTTTTTTTGTTGGTATTTGTTTGTGGGGTTTTTTTTCCTTGACCAAATTTTTCTCCTTGGGTCTCTGGAGTGCCTGGGTCTACTGCAGCCTGATGGGAAGCCTCAGGAGTTAGAGTTCTGTTGTGAGGATGCTCAGATTTTAGAAGAGGCGGAATCAGCAGCCTGGGGAGTTGCAAATGAGGAAGTAAATTTAAGCAAGAGAGGTTTTAGTAGATGTTTCTAATTTTGGTTGGTTTTTAATGAAGAGACACCATTAAGATAACTTATTGAGTAACCTTTCAGTAACTTTATGTAAAATAACCCTCAGTTTCAATTTTACCAATGTGTTTGCATCCTCCCTATGTATGGGCAGAGCACATAACCTCAGATATAAATACTTTCCTGAACTGAGTCTAATGCAGTTGAATATTCTAAAACTCACTTATGTTGTCACTCCACAAGACTGTGCTAGGTTTTTTTCTTAGGAGGAATAAAGGTTTTTAACGGCTGAAGATGGAAGTGGGTTAGAAGGGTGGTGGAGTTATTTTTTCTGTCTTTGGCCATGGCTTAGAAGATGAAAGTTGGACCCAGTAGATCAAAACAGCTTTTCAAGTTATCAGAGAAGTAATATTTTTTAATGGAAAAGAACTTTAAACCTGAAGGGAAGTGTTGAGGTAGTGTCTGATTATGAAATGTTGGCTTTACAGTTGACTCTCTTCAAGCAACACAGAACAGAGTTGCCACACCAGAGAGAGAAATCACTTTGGTGAACTTGAGAAAGGATGAAAAGTTAGGCTTAGGTAAGTGGCTTTAAAATTGCTGTTGACATGTATTTCTAGAAGCCAAAAAAAAAAAAGTTTTCTGGTCTATATTTAAGTATTTATTGTAACGCTGAGTAAAGCAGTGCAGGCAGTAGCTGAATTTTGAAGGCATTTAAGATGCACTTTCTGCAATGCTAAGCAAGTCTGTTTTTCAGTTTTTTCATATTGTAAATGTAGGATAATATTTATATTGTGAACTGTTCATCCTGGAAGTTGGCCTTTTATCTCTGTGCTCAGTAGAGAATTTTGTCTCTCTGGAACCTCACAGCTGTGACAAATGCTTTAAATAAATGATTTTTTAAAAGAGAAGACACAATAAAAGCATTATGAGCTAATTGTGGAGTGTTTTTCTTACTCCTGTAATATCAGATGGAACACTAATTTGATGTTTAAGGAGCCTGGGAGATGAGATATTCGCATTACATTCCTTCCTCTACCACTGAGATTTTTTCATAAAACCAAATAACTTTTCCCTGTATGAGTAATGAAAAATTTGGTGTCAGTATTGTACTTTAGGAAGGCTCTCTAAAGTCTCCTTAAGGACACTGTTCTGTCATTCAAAATCGGACTGTAAAGTAAATTTGAGAGGGAAAAAAGTACTGTCTTACTGACAGTAATACTTAGTGTTTACACTGCACAGTAATGTTCAAGTTGAGCAAAAAGGAAAAAATAATAAAAAGAAATGTACTATTTCTCCTCTTTCTTCCCCATGCAATTTATGGTACTTTGCTGTTTTAGCTAGAACAGAGAAGACCTGATAATCTCATCTGGAGCATACGTTCCAGGTTTACCTGGTGGAATGAACAGAAATAGATCAGAAGCCTCAAAATAAAACAGGGAGATGGAAAACTCAGATCTTAAGGCCAGGGCCAAACATTTAGGTGAAACATCTATAATGGAGAAAACCAGAAATTTTTAAGTGATAGGAAACAAATTTTATCTGCTCAGAAAATGTGCATTTCATGTCACCTGTTTGTGTGTGTTTCTCTTGCCAGAGTTACCTTCTGTAGCCTTTGCTGGAGTGTCCTGAACAGACAGACAAAGTCTAAATTAATTGCTTAAAACAAGAGTATACAGTAAAGCTTGATCAAAAAGCTTTGCTGTTTGTTTCCATGTAGACTTAAATTTGAGGTGTCTGGGTTTTTTTACTTTATTAGAATGACTAAGTTTTTGTTTGTTCTAGAATGTGGACATGTAATGTGTTAAGTTACATGGTGATCACTGACACTTTTGCCTGCTTTGGGCCTTTTTTTTGTAGGCTTTCAAATAGTCGGTGGAGAGAAGACAGGGAAACTTGATCTGGGAATTTTTATTCATTCAGTTATTCCTGGAGGGCCAGCTGATTTGGAAGGAACTCTAAAACCAGGTGAATAGTGTAAAATTCCATCTGTGGCTCTGAGTATCACAGTTCCTTACAGTGGTGACCTTCAGTTACCTTCCAGATAATTTCTGAAAACTAGTGATACTTCTTTGTTAAACTATAACTTCTTCCTTAAACTGTACAAAAACAGCAATCATTCAAATCAAAGTAAGAATGATAAAGCTTGAAGTAGCAGAAAATTGAAGTTACATCTAAAAATAAGGCCTTTATTTTCCGATGCCTGTCTTGCAGATGCATTGTAATTTAAATTTTTTAAAACTCGGTATCCATACGTTGATTTTTGAAAAAAGTGAAATGGAACCATATAACTAACTATAGTTGGGGAGGAGGAGAAAAGTGTGGGTTTTTTTCTTTCTCATTTTAGTCTGTGTCTTGAGCTGAACTGCATATTGGTCACTTAACTTCCGATTTCTGCTTTTTCATCTGGTTTTTTTTACAGCATAAGATAAGGTAGAAATCATAATATGGAAAGATTTGGCAGGTTTAAAAAGAGGAAATATTCATAACCAGTTCTTGTGGTCTGGTTTGGTTTGGGGATTGGCTTTTTTTTTTTATTGTTCATTATTAGAGCTGCCTGTTCCAGCATCACTTGAAGTTTAGTAGTTTTTAATCCATGCATTGTGTGCAGGTTGTCAGACCTGTACTCCATGTTGTCACTGAGGGGTAGAAATGTAGATGTTAGGCTGTATCTGAAGTATCTGAACAACCCCTTTTGTGCAGGACACCGTCTCATCTCCATAAACAGCACGAGTTTGGAAGGCGTCAGCCACTACGCGGCGCTGGAAATCCTGGAGAACGCTCCCGAGGACGTGACGCTTGTGATCTCCCAGCCCAAGGACAAGCTGTCCAAAGGTAGGGAACTGCAGTCACTCCTGTAAGCAACCCCGGCTGATGTGGGCTTGGAACTGTGTTCAGAGACAATGAAGAGATGTGTTAGGGTAACCTTTGGTGAGGGCACAGCGGGTGCAGCGTGAACAGAGAGGTTTTTTTGGAATATCTGGGTGGGTAAAACCTTACTCGGTTGTAAGCTGAGAAAAGGGTGTCGTGCTCCAGATAAGGTGCTGCCAGCTGCTGATAGCTGTCTTGTCTCCTGGTTTTCAGCATCATCTAACACTGCTCATACCAATAATGGAGCCAGGGGTTACTTGAGGAGGCCCTCTTCGGTGCAGGACAACGAGGCAGAGTCCTCTTCAGAAGAGCACAACCGGTCCCGTGGTCACCAGAGGCCTGTTTCGGGGAGCCTCTCTGGATTGTCGGGAGGCAAGCGGGATGGCAGCATGAGCTCCCAGGATTCTAGGACCGAGAGCGCCAGCCTGTCCCAGAGCCAGCCAGCCGGCTTCTTTGGCAAGCGTACAAGTGGGAGAGCCCAGCAGGATGCTCAGCAGTACAGCGATTCCCAGGCTGGGGGCTCTAAAGTGATCGAGAAGAGAAGATCCTCATCAGACAGTACTCGAGCGAAAAATAAAAGGCCTGGGGTAGTGGAGCCTGTGGAATATTCTGACCGAGGGGATTCTGACATGGATGAAGCAACTTACTCCGGCAGTCAGGAGCAGCAGCCAGCTAAAAAGGCATAGTGGATTTCATATGAATATTTCCCATCAGTGATATTGAAATAGCTGTCTCTGGGTGTGAGGCAAGATCAGCCTAGCCTAGCCTGCAGCTAATGCTAGTAGCTGATTTCTAATAGCATGGTGATTTGTTCAAAATAAATGGAGAAAATCACTTCTGTAGCTTGAAATAACTTTCTAGCTTTCCAGTGTCACAGGATGTGTCTTACTAGAGGCAGTTTGTGCTTTGAGATGAGCCTATAGTGCACTTGCTGAGGCTGTAGGAAACCTCCTTTCAATTCTGTGTTTGTCCAGTATGTTCATAATCTAGTGACCACCCCTAGAGGTAAGTTTATTCACTTGGCCGATAAATGAAGTTTTTCCTAGAGGAAAGTAGGAGTGATATATCTGGAGTGGGTAGCAGCAGAACTCATTGTCTTCTGGGATTGATCTAATCCATGAAAAACTGCCCTTGTGCATTAAAATTCAGCAGTGAGTCACGCTCTTGAGCAGACACAGCTTGCTGCTTCACCTTTCCAAAAGTGCACAGTCACATGTACTACAAATTTATTTAGAGCTTGCAGTGATTTCTCTGTTCAGCTGATGGGGGTTATTCAATTAAATTGTGGCAGCTCATGCTAATTAATCCAACAGACTCTAGGCTGCTGTAATACTGAAGTACTGCAGTTTTAGTGTTCTGTAACCAGCTCACTTTGATGGTAAAGACTTGACTGCTAAAGGCCAAGCATATTTCTGTGCTAAACCTGTTCAATGGCCGGAATGGAAGAGTTGAAGCAGTGAGCCTTGAGTCTTAATAATTGGTTCCTTGCCAGGTGGGCTCCTTCTGGCTGTGTCTGACTCAAAACCCCACCCTTTAGGGTCTTACCTGTAAACATCTGTTCTAAAGGCAAATCATTGTCTCTTTTTATTTTGTTTGTTTCTTTTTCTTTCTCCCTCTTTTTTTTTTTTTTTTAAATAAAGGATTCTTCCTCATCGAATGCAGCAAACAAAGTGAATTCTAAAAAGATTTCTGCAACGCTTCTTAAACCTGGAGATATCTTTGAGGTTGAACTAGCAAAAAAAGATAACGGCTTGGGAATAAGTGTCACGGTACTGTTTGACAAGGTTTTTAGATGTTTTCTCTTTTTCTCTACTCCCAGCAACCCATTAAATTGCTAAATTACAAGGAAGCAAAATCTTTTCTGGAGACACTTTTAATTATATAGATTTCTTGATGTGTGATTAATCTTACTGAAGCTGAAAAGTAATCCTATTAATTTATATCCGTTTTCTTGTCATCTGCCATTTAAGTAATTCTTGTTTTTTGTTTTATGGTGGAGCCCCAAAGTCCTAATAGACTCTTATCACAGATGCTGCTTTGTGAGTACAAAAGGCGAGATGGTCTTTGTCCCTTGCTACCTAATCTTGTGGCAAATTTGCAAGGAAGGAAGTGAGACCCTCCCAGACTGGCACAGCAGGCAGTGGAAGCGGTAGTGTTTTTTTAGAGTGTGTGTGCACGCTCAATCCCATTCACCGTGTTCAGTGTTCTCCCTCTGCTGGAGAAAAGGCAGAAAGCAAAAAAAAACTACTTAAACCCAAATGAGACCTGGCTGACACTGCTTTCTTGCAATATGAGACAAAAATATGTTTTTTAAGACTTATTTCTCTTCAGGGTATGAGATTTTGAAGGTAGTTTTATGTTTAGGGCCTGTCATACTGGAGAGTGGCACTTCAGGGAAGAAGAGAATAACTTACATCTGAGATGCACACATTTTCCACTGCTTCTGTTCTTGTATTAAAAAATACATTTTAATGTATTCTAATATTCAGCTATTTTTGGTGGAGGAGGAGTTTGCAAGCCACTGTTTCCATATACATGGCTAGGATTGTAAGAGGCGCAGAATGAAATTCTGTTATTTTGGAATCCCAGGCTATTCGAAGTCATGTTCCATTGCTTGAGAGAGTTGGAGGAACAGAGGTTGAGCAGGAGTTGGTTATTGAGTAGCATCAGGCCTGCTGTGTGCATGCATTGGCTTTGTAGAGATGTTAGAAGATGCCAGCCAATGCAGAGATTTCCCTTAAGGGTGACCAAATGGTGTCTTCACTGACTTCCACTTTTCCAGCCTCCCTTCCGCCCCTGCATTGTTTTCCTGTGCAGTGGTGATGAGGAGGGGTGTGCAATTAACTGTGGGTTAAGTTTTCACATGTAATCGTGGGTGCTTTGGGGAGTGAACATTAACACACTGTTGGTCTTCCTCTTCCCTCCAAGCCGGTGGAGCACAATGAGCCAGAATCACACAAGGGTTTAGGATGGAAGGGACATTTAAAGATCATCTACTCCTACCCCCACTGAAATCAGCAGAAAGACCAAGGCCCTCCAAAAACAATGTCAGTTCAGCTTGAGCAGTTTTTTGCATCTTAGACCTTCAAACTTGTCTGAGCTGAGAGAAAGCAGCACTCCTTAATTTCCTGTTACATCAGAGAAGTTGTGTTGGAGTAGGACACTGCATGGGTGTGCATCTCCTGCTTTGGCATGCTGTGCTCTTGCACATCTCTGAGCTGTGGTGTGCATGCAAGCATGTAAAGTCCAGCAAAATGCAGACATGCTTCTGCTGAAGGACATTTATTTGTGTTTTGTGCATTTGCATTGTGATGCATTGTGTTTTTACAATCATCCCACCCCAACTTCATTGATAGCATATTGCATGACTGCACAGAACATGCTTGATGTAACATTTTGGTTTTGATAGTTTGTCTGGTTTTTCTACATGCCAGTAGCCCAAATGCTTCCTAAGTACGGTTTTCCTTGTGTGCCACTGTGTTTAATTACTAAGTATTCTAACCGCTAAAAGACTAACAATCCTATTTTTACTTTCTGTTTAGGGTGGTGTAAATACTAGCATAAGGCATGGTGGTATTTATGTGAAAGCAATTATTCCCAAGGGAGCAGCTGAAGCAGATGGCAGAATAGAAAAAGGTAGTATTTCCATTCTTTCGGTGGGGACTCCTAATGTGCAAAAAGGGCAGAGGACTGTCTGTGGTGGACTTGACAATATCCTGTGGCCTGGAAACTAGCACTCTGTTTGCCTCCTGTCCTTGTGCCTTTTTCACTGGGAAGAAGAGCTGTTTTTCTGAGCTGTTGCAGTTGTCATTTTAAATATTGCCTTGATAGCTAATTCTGCAGGTGAAGATTAAAAAACTAATGTAGAACAACTGCAGAACCAGCAGTGTTGAGGTTGTGGAGAGGAAAGATAGGGGACAGGCTGTGGGATTTTTTATTCTCTAAAGCAGCCTATGTTAATGGAGAATGCTGCTCTGTTCCAGGCACAGAGAGAGGAGGGCTTTGTGTTATTTGTGGCCTTCTTGCTTGGCGTGCCTGGCAACTCAATACAGAAAATGCTGTAATTGTTATGGCTCCTTGTGTTTGTAAGCCAGGCCACATTCTTCACTAAAGTGAGCATTCCCACTTTGGACTAAAATTTGTTTTAAGTAAGGAGTCTGAGCTTCGTGGCAGGCTGTCATTCTGATGGTTGACACTAGTTTTGACATGGGATTATCCCAGAGAATCATTAGATTGGAAAAGACCTTTGATTCGAACCATATAGTTTATTTGCAAAGTTCTCTTCTTGATTCAGAGTGTGGAGGGGAGGGAGAATTTCCATAAATAACTGTCCTTGTTAGCTCAGACTTGAAGGTTTCTGTGCACCATAGATGTTTTTTAGGTGATGACCTGACTACTTTTTCTTAAATTATTAATGTAGGTGACCGCGTGCTCTCTGTCAATGGGATTAGTTTGGAAGGAGCTACACATAAGCAAGCTGTTGAAACACTGAGAAACACTGGCCAGGTGAGTGGCTGCAGGTTCTACTCCTGTCTGTGGTAAATCAGTTCTCCGTGAGTGAAAAGAGGTAAAGGAATCTCAAGACTGGAATTCTCCTCAGTGTCGTTGTGGCTACTTTAGGTGTGCTCTCTTAGACTCCTTGGCTTCCTGGCACACCTGAAGATAGCCAGTGAGTGTACACATTCAGAACTGCTGAGGACTACTATTTATTTTCACTTTATAAAATGTTTTTTACTTAATTCCCTGTAAAAATGTGCAAATGACACTATCTTTGATACCTCTTAACACCCTCACAAAGTTATTGGACAAAAACTCTTTTTTACTCTATTGGCAAGTATCTTGCAAGTCCATTAGTGTATTTTGGAGGTTGTCATTTAACAGCTCTTAAAAAATAAGGAATAATTGGAGGATATCTATGGAGAGGGGAGTGTCTCTAGCACTTGCTGCTGTAAGAGTTTGGACCCTGAGAAGTTAGAAGGAAGCACGTACTCTAGATTGTGCTATCTCTGTGACTGTTGCCAGTTAACTGGAGAACATTTCATCTCTTTAGGTGGTGCACCTGCTGTTGGAAAAAGGTCAGCTTTCAGGGGCCAAGGCTCATGCTCCAGTGACACCACAGTGCACGCTCCCAAATCAGGTGGGGCAGTGTGAGCCACAGGAGAAGCCAGTGACAGAATCTTCAAATGCCAAAGATTACAGCTTTGTCACTCCAGGTCAGGTCACATACAACAATTGTCTTAACTGTCAAAGCATTCTTTAGTTTTCATAATATTTTCTTCAATTCTTAGGATGGGAATGGAGTGGGTAAGAATCTATACCAAGTCCTTGCACGTAATGCGGTCTCTTTCTTTTCGTGCTGTTGTGTTTGTTTTTAAGATTTCCTTTCACATCTCGGTTACTTTGTTTAACTACTGTTAACTGTTTGCTCTCTCACTGTTTCTTGTTGTTTCCAATTTCACCAGCCTTACATGCCAAGGCTGTAGCAAGGTTGGAGTAAAGGGGGTGCTGCTAAGGGGTGCCAAGGGGAATTAAGATATTTATATATAAATGAGAGTTTCTGTGGCTCCTGCAGTTCCTGTCTAGATGAGGGAAGACATCAAGAGCTAGATGTAGAGAGAAGGATTTGTGCCCCTGACTAGAGACTGACATAATTCATCCTCTCTTGCTGGTGACTTCTGCAAGTGAAGGGAAGCCTACCCAGATGGCAGAACCACTGCAGATACCTTCGGGTTTTCTTGCGTGGGATCTGTCCTGTCTGCCAGGAACTCCAGTTGCTGCTCTCACTAATGCCTGATCAGTGGCAGGAAAGGTTGTGTCACTCTGTGCTTTAAAAAGCTCCTTAATGGACTTCCTAGGGAATAGTCCTTTGGAGGCACCCTGCCTTTCTGCATATTGATGATGTCAGGCCAAGTAAGCAGACTGGGAAGTCGTGATCAGCTTTTTGCCCTCTTTAACCTGGAGGGGTCTTTTAGGTAACACTTCTGTTAAACTCAGTGAAAGAACCATGCACTACTCCCATTCAGGGAGATTGCACCTTGTCATGTCTGGAATAAGAGCACCAGACGATCTGTTCATGGCCAGTGTGCTGTAGGAAATAATAAGTTAATGTTTCTTTTGCAGAGAACACGTTTGAGGTAAAGCTCTTGAAGAACAGCTCAGGCCTCGGGTTCAGTTTCTGCCGTGAAGATAACCTTACCCCAGAGCAGCTGGGATCGACTATTGTGAGGGTGAAGAAGCTCTTCCCTGGGCAGCCAGCTGCAGAAAGTGGGCAGATAGAGATCGGGGATGTCATTCTGAAAGTGAACGGGGCATCGCTGAAGGGTTTGTCCCAGCAGGTTTGTACCTATCATAGTGAAACTTATACTGTGGTAGTCCTGCAAGTCTGCATCTGACAGTGAATCCCTCTGTGACCACAGGAAGTAATCTCTGCTCTGAGGGGAACGTCTCCAGAGGTCTCTCTTCTCCTTTGCCGGCCACCATCTGGAATACTGCCAGACATCGATCCTTCATTGCTGGTAAGGTGTACGGCATGTGATTTTTCCTAAATTATTTGCTATTTAAGGTTCATTATTTCAATCTGGTGGATGGGTGGGTAGTTAAATGCAAGATGCAGATGGGAAAATGGGGAGAGCGCTCACAGCAGTGTGGTTCGTGGAATGAATCCCTTAGGAGTGCACTAACCATTTTGTGGGAATGTTAAAGGAATGCATGGCTTGAAGATTTTTTTTTCCTCTTTTTTGTGACCTAAGACATGAGAAATCAGTTAAATACAGTGTTTCTGGGGCAGAGATTTCTTTGCAGCCCAGTGTTTTGAAGTTGATATCGAATAGAAATTGGATATTTCTGTGATTCTGTGAAGGATATTCTTCAAAACACCAATTTGTCTGGTGTTGATGCATGTAAAAGCAGGGAGAAGGTTGTCCTATTTACCTCCTGGAAATTAGAGGTGTCCCAAAGAATATTTTCAAAATGCTCCAGTAAGTAAATTGAAAGAATAGAAGGCCCTTTTAGGATACTTGAAGAAATTGAAATGGAATGTGTTTCAGCAAAAGAGAGTGTAGAGGACAAATTGCCTGAAAATTAGGCTTTCCATAATATAGTGAAGTGTAAAACTAATGGAGACAGGTCTTCAGTTTAAGTTCCCCTGGGAATTTGTCACAGCACTAAGCCTGCCAGAGTTCAAGAAGTGTTTGGACAAGGCTCTCAGGCACAAGTTGTGATTCCTGAGGCTGTCCTGTCCTGTGCAGGGCCAGGAGTTGAGCTTGGATGATCCTTGTGGGTCCTTTCCATCTCAGGATACTCTATGACTCTTATGATTCTGAGTTACTTTAACGTTGTTTTCAAACAATAAAATCATTCAAGTCTGATGAGAGATGTTTAAATGTACAAATACAAATTTAAGTGAAGTTAGGATTGGAGTAAGAGATAAGCAACTGAGCAAACTGATAATACAAATAACTGCTCCTGTGATAGACCTGTTTGTAATGTAGAATAACAGGAACTTTAATAGAACTTCATAGAACTTTAACAGGAACTTTAATAAAACAGTGCATATATTAAAAGAAGAGGAAAGTTAATATTTTTCTTTATAACATTATCATAGATTGATGTGTTCATGTACACAAGAATGTGGCCATGAAAGCCTAAATGAAGCTTTTAAACCTTTTCTCTCTGCTGGCTGACATAATTCTTGGGAATATGTGACAATTGAAGAATTGTTATTCATTCTCATGGGAGTTAATAACTTGGTTAACAGTCACCATTTGGCATAAATTATCTTAGTTTTTGTAGTCTGTTATTGTTGCTTTTTGGTTGACAGCTTCTCTGTTTGCCTCCTCTGTGAGATTGGTTTGACTTCAGTAGCTCTGTGAGCCTCAGCTTCCAGTTGGAAGGGATTTCATGGTAGTTGGATGGAAGACTGCTGGGCGTAGCTTAAAAGCATCTGTCAGTAGCTTTCTGAAGCTAAAGGCAAAAGTATTTTTGTTTTCCTTAGATGAATTTAAAGGTTTTTAGCAGCATATGTTTTCAAAGTTTTGCACACTTTGTCTTGCCCAAGTTGCACTGAACTTTTTGAAACTGTGCTATGATATGTTTACACAGTTCAGTCAGTAGCCACCGAGTCCTTGATTTTGGTAATTTTATGCAGTCTTTGAAACTTTCTTTTGTCATCAGAACTTGATTATGATGAATTAAATGCTTTTGCTCTTGCAGACTCCCATCCATTCACCCCAGCAAGTTTTTCCAGAGGTCAGCAGAGAAGTTTCTGGTCCATCAAATGGAGAACAAGGTGACAGCTCAGACGAAAATGAAACTACTGATCTGAGCAAGAAAAGGCTAAAGTCTCCCTCCAGAAGAGACAGCTACAGTGACAGCAGCAGAAGTGGTGATGAGGAGGTGATGGACTCAGCAGCACAGGTGGGCCCTGGCTGGAGTTCTGTGCTGTACCAGAGCTCAGGTGAAGCTGAGGCCCGGGCACAGAGTCACTATGAGGCACACCCTGGTCAGAAGGACGCTGTTCGCACCATCCTGTATCCTGATCAAGAGGCTCCTGGCAAGGCAGAGCTTGAGGACAGGTATGTTGCTGATAATGATCCTCATCATACTGCAGAAATGTTTATAAGAATAGTTTATTGGACCTATTCGTAGAAATACATTTTTTTCTTTGCTTTTTAGATTTGCATAGTCAGCCTTGGCTCATATATATTAATTTATGACTGACAGCCACATTACTTATTCCTGGTTTTCTTTTTTTTTTCTGCTTTATCTGTAGTGATCTGCCTTTGGATTTGCCAGTGATCCCAACCTGTAGAACTGTACCTGATGTTACCACGTCCGTTTTAATAAATGACTGTTACGCTACTCCTGTCTCTGAGCTGACTTCACAATTGGGAGAAATAGATTCATTACTCACCCAGCTGGAAAAAAATGCTGAAGAATACGAGCCAGTAATACACTGTTTCTGTCTTTCAGAAGCATAAATGTCCTGCTGTGGTTGTTTTAGCCATGAGTTTGGGAGTGACTTGATTAGAAGATAGTTAAAGCACATTGATTTACAAATGGGATAGTTGTGGGTTATATTTGCACTAATCTGAGTGTGTGCCTCATAAGTGGTATACACAAGTGCCATTTGTAATCAATTAATTGCAGCTGCTCATACCAATGTCTGCAGGCATCTTCTGTGTGGGCTCTTGAAGAACTGATGCATTTCCATCTGTGAAAGTGGAGGCATCCATGTGTACATAGGTGGATGTGTATATGTCCATTTCACGGGTCATTTCATCCTGGAAACCTTGGCATTAAATATTTACTTACCTCTAAACCATGTACTCAGAGGAAGCTTAAATGGCAGATACCTTGCTTCTGCTCTTTTAGTTTTAGGTGGTTGTTTAGAGGTCAGAGAATAAATTGAGGCATCAAGGGCATCAGGAGACCCTATTCTTTGCTGCATTTATAACTATGAATCCCAAAGAGTTTCTGCTCTGCTGCAAGCTAGAGCCTCCTTTTGAGGCTCTTCTGTGAAAGCTTCTTGCCATCACAGAAATGTCTTGTGTATCAGAAGGGACTTCTATATCCTCAGATAATCTATTCAAAGATTGAAAAAAATTGAAGTTGAATCTCAATAGTCCCAGTTGGGAGGGTCTTCCAGGTTATAAAGCTGTTCTAGCCAATACTCCATTTTTTGTATTTTTCTTAGTCCCTTCTTCAGAAGTTTTTCTCCATCCTTCCTGGTGCTCTGTGATTTTTTTTATGCAAATGAGGCAGATCCATATCTTTTAAATCAAAATTAATGCAAATTAAAATGGGCAAAACACGTGCATGTGTTCAGTTTCAAGAGAAGCTCTACGGTATTGTGTCTCCCTGTAGGAAAATATGTTCACTTACTTTGTTCTGAATAATTACTGATGAGATAAGATATTTAAAAATACAGAGCCTGTCTTATGTATGGCAGCTAGATAAGAGTAAAATAAGGTGTCAGTTCTGATGTGTGCCTTCAAAATTTTGTTTATTTCATAGGCCTTTGGCCTCATGTTATTTGCATGCAAAACATTATTTGGTTCTCCCTGAACTCATTAGAGATGCTTATTTGAAGCAGCTAAGCTGAGACTGATAAGAAACATGTCTTGGTCCAGGCTTGTCCCACTTAAATCAATTGGTAAATCAGTTGTCTGCTTCCAGCTATCTTAAATTCAGTAAAATGTTCATATTTCTTCTGATTGCCTGTGTTGTAAAGTGCTGTTTTGTCCCACTAGGAAGTGGAGCTCCGAGTGACTCTGACAAAGTCAGAAAAGGGCAGTCTGGGTTTTACAGTGACCAAAGGTAATGATAATGTTGGCTGCTACATTCATGACATCGTTCAGGATCCTGCCAAAAGCGATGGGAGACTGCGGCCTGGAGACCGACTGATAAAAGTGAGAGAATTAATGTTTACAGACACAGGGATTGCACAAAAAGGACAAAAAAAAAAAAGTGAACTGTATTGTGGGCCCAGTCAAATGTGGTTAAAGGACGAAGGCACGCACCTTCTGAGGGGCATGATTTGATAGTGCTTGAGGAACAGCAATAAACGCTTCCTCAGTAATGCTGTCTTTTTTGGGACCTAACAGGACACCTGTGTTGCTTTTGTTGTTGCAGGTTAATGACATCGATGTCACTAACATGAGCCATACTGATGCAGTCAGCTTTCTTCGTGCTGCCCCAAGGACTGTCAGACTGGTGCTGGGGCGTGTTCTGGAGTTACCAAAGGTGCCAGTGTTGCCTCATTTGCTGCCTGACATTACACTAATGTGCCATAAGGAGGAGCTAGGTAACATGGAATTAATCTGCTTTTTGCACTAAAGAAAAATCTTCCCCTTCAGTTACAAAGAAAGCTTGATTTTTATTTTTTGCCCTTCTTTCCCTGCGAAGGTCTGTCTTTATCAGGAGGCCATGACAGCCTTTATCAAGTTGTGTATATTAGCGACATTCTCCCCAAATCGGTTGCTGCCAGAGAGGAGAGTCTCCATGTACTAGATATTATCCATTACATTAATGGAGTAAGCACACAAGGAATGACTCTGAAAGAAGCCAAAAGAATGCTGGAAACGTACCTTCCAACAGTGGTGCTGAAAGCAACCAGGTGTGTTCTGGAAGTAAATGCTTCCCTGTACTTTTTGGATTTCTTGCATGATTGTATGAGTGTATATATGAGTATAAAGGTGAAACCCGTTCCTGATATGACAGGAAATTCACCGCATGTTACTGAGGATTGGTGCTACAGAAAGCATCTGTAAATTCAGAGTTTCTGTGCTGCAGTGGAGCACAACAGTATGTGGTACTTGCTGTGCTTTGTGCTTCTTGGGAGCACAAGGCTGTGTCCACATCTGAACTACAAGTGTTAAAATAGATCCCCTGCAATCCAGGAGGGATTAGTCAGCGACCTGCTGTGGCACTTGGACACTCATAAGTCTGTGGGATGGATGGGATTCATCCAAGGGCACTGAGGGAGCTGATGGGAGAGCTCACCAAGGCACTCTCCATCGTTTATCATCAGTCCTGGCTCACCGGGAAGGTCCCAGGTGACTGCAGTGTGACACCCATCTGCAGGAAGGGCTGGAAGGAGGATCCAGGGAACTACAGGCCTGTCAGCCTGGCCTCAGTGCTAGGGATGGTATGGAACAGATTATCTCGAGTGTGATCACACAGCATGTACAGGACAAGGGGATCAGGCCCAGCCAGCAGGGGTTCAGGAAAGGCAGGTCCTGCCTGACCCACCTGATCTGCTTTCATGGCTGAGTGCCCCATCTGGTGGATGCAGGAAAGGGTGTGGATGTTTATACCTGGACTTAGTGAAGTCTTTGGTACTGTCTCCCACAGCATTTCCTGGAGAAGCTGGCAGCCTGTGGCTTGGACAGCCACTTAACTCCCTTCACTGAGTTAAGAACTGGCTGGAGTGAGAGAGTGGTGGTGAATGGTGCTAGTGAGGTTCCCCAAGGCTCAGTATTGGGGCCAGTCCTNTCACCAAGGCACTCTCCATCGTTTATCATCAGTCCTGGCTCACCGGGAAGGTCCCAGGTGACTGCAGTGTGACACCCATCTGCAGGAAGGGCTGGAAGGAGGATCCAGGGAACTACAGGCCTGTCAGCCTGGCCTCAGTGCTAGGGATGGTATGGAACAGATTATCTCGAGTGTGATCACACAGCATGTACAGGACAAGGGGATCAGGCCCAGCCAGCAGGGGTTCAGGAAAGGCAGGTCCTGCCTGACCCACCTGATCTGCTTTCATGGCTGAGTGCCCCATCTGGTGGATGCAGGAAAGGGTGTGGATGTTTATACCTGGACTTAGTGAAGTCTTTGGTACTGTCTCCCACAGCATTTCCTGGAGAAGCTGGCAGCCTGTGGCTTGGACAGCCACTTAACTCCCTTCACTGAGTTAAGAACTGGCTGGAGTGAGAGAGTGGTGGTGAATGGTGCTAGTGAGGTTCCCCAAGGCTCAGTATTGGGGCCAGTCCTGTTTAATTTCTTTATTGATGATTTGGAAGAGCGGATTTGACATATTCTCGCTCAGTTTGCAAATGACACCAAGTTGGCTGGGGAGGAATAGCAGTTTTACCTATAATACTATTTACATCAGTATCTGATGATTACTGTGATTTACTTATTTTTTTAATAAATATTTCCTGGAAATACTTCTTTTCACAGAGATGGTCATGCAGTGTTCCCAAAATCCAAAAACCCTGAGAACTCAAATCCATGGCCAGTGAAAGCTAATGGTAAGTTTTGTGTGCTTACTCATTGCAAGTGAAATGCACCTGTTTATGAAAAAAAGAAACTGAAGTATCTTAGCCTTAAGATACTACCCTAGTCCAGTTTATTGTGACCAGCTCCAACAGGAGTTTGCTTGATCTTTCCTCTAAAAACTCCATGAAAAGAGATTGAACAGTAGTGTCTTTATGATGCCATTTCTCATGTAGTTTAGAAATTCTCTCTAATATAGAGCTGGAGGGTCCCTTTGAACAAGGACCCAGACGTCAGGTAATGTTTAAAAGAAAAAGAAAAACGTAGTCAATGACAGGTGTTTGTGGGGTTGTATCTTGTACATTTTGGGGAAAAGGGAATCAACCCTGTTCCCAAAGGTGCGTGTTTCCACTCTAAGTGGTTAAGCTTTTATCAATATTTCTCTTTGCTTGGAATTGGTTACTTGTATTAGCATTCATGCTTTCTGATCCCATTAAATAGAACATTCCAAAAGCCATTATATGAAGTGTAGTCATTCAGATATAAGTTTGGCAACGCACAGAAACCAGGCAGAAATGCTACTCCTGTCGTAACATAGTATTAAATATCTTGTTTCTTGTATAAAAATAATTGATGGGGGCAAATTTAGTTTGTGGGAAAAAGTTGCTGTGAGATTGTTGCTTTTTCCCTGTTTCTGTTTAGGCTGTTCCTGTGGTGATCCCTGTGATAAAACAGAAAAGACAACTGATGCTTATGGGCCCAAGGTAAATGCTCCTCTCTTGTGCCTGTTACCATTAACCAGAGGAAAGAATCCACTTCAAACACTTTCAAAACTGAATAAAGGAGTGAAACGATCTGCTGATCAAAGTATACAAACCCACTGTTGTCAGTTGACATGAATAAGCAGTGTTCATAGTAAATATGGAAGTTTTTTTTAATTGATCTGCTCTTTCTTTGGCACTGTTTTGTTGAAAGAGAAATTGTCTTATGAGAAGGATGCAAGGCTATCATCCAGAATACTCCATTCAGCCCAGTTTCTGCACATGCTCGCATATTGTACTTGCTAGGTGGTTTTCTTTCTTTTTTTCCCTTAGTTTTTTTCTGAGAAATGCTGTGTTGTGGGGCCAAAAGTACTGAAGCTTGCATGCATTTTATAGGGGTTATAAGAATGTTAAATATTATTATGTATTTTCTTGTAGAAGCTGCTGCTTCATCATCATGTGGGTTTTTTTTCTTAGTTGCTTTAATTTTTTTTATTTGTTCTTGTCATGTGAAATGTCCCACCCATCACCCAGATATCTCAGATGAGAATATGATATGAACAGAGGTTTTTATTTGTTGCTGAGGAGAGAAGAGAACTTTTTAGTGGTTGGTTGCTGCTTCAACAAACTGCTGGGCTCTTTAAGAGTTAATTTGTACCGTTCTTTGCTTTTTCAGGTCAATGGCAATGGCATCTTAGGACCTTCTCAGGGAAATACAGAAAACAGTATCCATCACACGAAAGCACTAATGGACCTCTCAGGAGCAGGAGATGCACCTTCCCTTGGATTTACCGGTCAGATGTCAGATTTTTCTAAACACGTTGACAAATCAGGTAAGAGGAGGTGAGATGGGGACTGCATTATTCTGTCTTTACTGTACCAGTGCAAGAGAAGCATGGCATTGTTGAATATGCTGAAATAAGTAAATGGTAGGCTGGCAGTCAGTTTTAGAAGATCATTTCCAAGTCTTGTGCTTTGCTTTAGAGGAGTTAGTTGACATTGAAGGTAGATTTATAGAAGTTGTGTTTTGTGTTAGAGAGAAATGAAGGAAAGCCATGGTAACAGCTAGAAATAGTGCCAGGTGTCTGCCCCTTTAATTTAGTTCTCCCAAACCATCCTATACTGGGAACACTTGTCATTTTGTACTATTTGTCTTCAGGAACAGAGATTCCAGATGATGAGTATTATGATGAGGATGACCACAATGAAGTTGTCCAGTATCTGTTGGATGTTGTAGATGAGGAAGCCCAGAACCTCTTAAATTGGAATAATGCGACTTCAGAGGCTCAGAATCTTCTACATCTCAAGAAGGCTGCATCGGAAAATCACCTGACAGGTAACGTGAGCCATTAAAAAAGGAACATCATTGACAGCAAAACACTTTGAAACAAGGTGCCAAGTAAACAGTTGATTTGTCAACAGGGAGAGTTGACATTGATTTGGTGTCTGAACTGGAAGTTTCCCGAGTGGAACACAGACAAATAGTTGCTGATTACCATGAATTTGAGACGCAGTGTATTAAGTGAGGTTCTGGTTTGACAAAGCTGGATTTTTCTTCAAGTAATCTGGGAAAATTATTCCTGTTCTAGAGTTGTCTCTTGGGTGAAATGTATATTTTGTAGGTACCTGGTCCTGCAGCTGCAGTCATATTGGCGTGCTGAAGCATGTCATTGATTTCAGATTGCACAACCTGGAAATGTGTTGAGATCTCTCAAAACCAAACAATTTGCCGACTTGCTTTGTCTCTTTTAGAAAGACTGGATTTTTGTCAGTACCTTCTTCTGACTGTGCACCTTTCTTTTCCTTCATTCTGTCTCCTCAGCTCCACTGAAATGGAGTGAGGAGTAGGATTTGTAGTTCCTTTGTGGTGTCACACTATGTATGCCTGCTCCAAAAATTCAAGCAAGATGCTTGCTACTTCTGTGGCGGTTCCTTCTAAAACTCAGGATACACCTTCCAAAATTATAATTATTTCAGGCTATGACTTCAAGGTCATTGGGTTATTGTCATTGGTCATTGCGTTAGAAGTCAGGGATAGCTGAGGTTCTGGCTGTGCCAGGATCTCAGCTGAGGAATATCATTGGAGCTCCAGTGCTTCCAATTTCTTGTAGGCTGTACTTTGCAACTGAAGGTTAATTGAATCCATAGAGTATGGCAGCAGGGTGCTTCCATAGCAGACAGATACAAGTCAGATTTTATCTGGCATGTCCTAATTACATTTTGTTAATATAAAGAGTGAGTAGAATCCTGGTTTGGACCTACTGCTGGTCTAAATGTGGCTGAATTGCAGAAAAACTACTGGCATGGGGCATATGATGACTTAGTAGCTTCAGCCTGTCCATCAGTTATGCTGTGACACAGATATTCTGTGCAAACAGCCTCAGACATCATGGCAGCTGTTCCAGTTATAAAATAAAGAAGCCTGAAGTCTTATATCCAGTACAGTAAGAGCTCTTTTCCAACACACCGGTAGCAAAGGGCCTTAAAAAGTGTTTCTTGGTTATTCTGGCACCTGTATTCCCTGTCTAGTGCCAGACAGGTGGAACAGGATTCGTGTCCGTGAGAGGGTGGCTCCTGGGCATTTTCTGATGTGTTTATGCTGTATCTCTTGATTTTTCCTGTTCAGTAGAGATGAATGGAAAGGTGACAGAAGATAAGTCTGAGGACACAGACTGTGATGGGTCATCTTTACCTGAAGATTTTTCAGAGGTAGGATGGCAAGAAGCTGGCAGATGCTCTTTCAATTTGTTATTTTCCTTATTGGCATAGAACTGGTGGAAATAACATTAAATGTCTTTTAAATGAGAACATCACTGGAGGTAGTAGCTTTAAATGGTGTATAAATGTTTATTTTTAAATAGCATATGGTTATCATAAATTAACTATATAAGAGAACAAAGCATACAGTTATTTTACACTATCATATAAAGTCCATCAGCTTTTTTTCAAAAAGGATGGTAATAAACTACCTTGTTAATGCTACTTCAGCTTTTTAATCTAAAATATTTCAATGATTCCTGCTCAAAGAAGGGAAGCAGTCACAATGAAAATGAATGCTGTGTAGACTTTACTGTCCAAAATGTGTATTTGAAATTTCTTCTGCTGCTTTTTGCTAGGATAAGTTCATTAGCTTCAATAACTTCTGTATGTGCTTTACTCTACGTTATTGTGTGTCCTGTTTTACCTCAATCACTGGATGCTTAGGTTTTGTCTCTTGTTTCAAATCAGCAGAACTCTGTTCAGCACATCCTGGCTCTTGCAGCTTTCTGTCCAGTTAGTAGAGCTGAAAATCGAATCAGGAATCTGGCTCTGTGTCAATGTGCTCTAGGGAGAGCCATGAGTAAAATTGTCTGAGAATGGCAGTGGAAAAGCAAGCTGGCCTAAAAAGTATAAATGATTTTGTAGAGTTTTTCTTTAAAGAAGGATGGAAATGCCTTCCTCTGTGCTGAGTCTTCGTTGTGTGTTGAGGAAGGTGTGAATAGGAGTGTGTGTCGTTTAGAGGTAGAGCCCTGTTACGTTACATATCCACAGTATAGGAACTGTGGCTTGACAGGAGGCAGAAGCTTTCACTATCAAGCTTACCTCATAAAGGGTTTCTGAGTATTAGAAACAAAAAAAAAGCCAACTGGGGAAAACTTAGATGACTCTACTGCTGCTGTGAGTCAGGAATGATTTTAATATAGCTTTTTGGCCTTGTTACAGTAGAGTATCTGTCCAAGTGCTCAGTGTTCTTGTCCTCTGTTATTTTGGGTTAATGAGATGTCTAAAAGAGGAAAGTCTTTCATTATGTGCTGCTTTGAACTTAGTACCCTTCAGAAATAGTCCCTGTAATTGTTAATTGTTTAAAATTTGCAGTATGTGAGTGTTGCGACTATGTCCTTTAATGTGTTTTGAAATATTTCTTCCTCTAGCCAACACGTGTTAATGGTTGTGAAGACTATTGTGAAGTAAAAGCTGTGCCAGAAAGGTAAGATTTCCTTTCTAGTGTTACTTGAGAGCAAACCTGTGAAGTCTGGAAGTCTGAAGTGTAGTATATTGTAATGAGAGGAAAAACAACAATAAAAAACCAAGAAATCACTCCCAAAACAAACCCAATAAAATATCTGTACCATGTATTGTTGAATTTTCTCTTGGTCTATTCCTTACTTAAAAAGTTTATCATTTACCTGAATACTGGTCAGCTTTATGTGGTTTACTATGCCCTGCTTTTATTTGTTCCTTTGATACGTGGTTACAGCAAGTAACTGGACTGTGTTCACATGTCTCCAAAGAACGTAATTTGCATTGTGCTAACATCTTGGTATTTGGATGTGAAGAAAACATTCAAACAATGCTCTCTTCAGTTCAAATGCTTCTTCAAGCTTCTTCAGTGTTATATCTTCTGGTTTTAGAGCACTGCAGGTCAAGTGTAGAGTTCCACTGCTCCATCAGCTCCCATTTGGATGCCTGAGGCTTACTGTTTTTTCCATGGAGCATGAAGATTATGCCTGGCCAAGTTACTAGCTGTCCCTTTGAGCCACTTTGAACTTTAGAAATTCCCAAGGTTGTTTTTCTTAGTGGAATAATTTCAGCCTAAGAGAAATTTCAGTGAAAGTACATATGCTTTTATGTTTTGTGGGAGGTTTGGGGTTAAGACTTGGCACAAGCAGTGACATTATGACCTGAAGTACTTAATACATTCATCACTGTCTTCAATAAAGCTAGAAAACTTGCAATTGAAAATAGACTCAAGTGTGGTGAATCGTATGAATGGTACAAATCTGCTATTGGATGCTATTTAATTGCTTAGCCTTTGAAAAGTAATTGCAGTGGTAGTTATTAGTAGATTTGTATATTCCTGGCTCTTTTTCCACTGTTACCTTTTTCAGATCCCCTTTGGGGATGTAAAAAAGAAAAATGTGAGAGAAAAGTTAGGTTTTTGAGATCACTGGTAGGGGTCCAGTCCAGAAATAATTGTAGCTATAAATTACTTTCTGGTGGGGTTTGGTTTTTTTTTAACTAGGTTGCAAATGTGTTGGTTCTAGGTGTTCTTTCTTACTTCCATACCTTGTCCTCTTATAGATCTCCTCCACAGCCTTCCTTGAGCCAGGCAGATGAGGATGAAATCACGTGGGGAAGCGATGAACTGCCAATTGAATCAGTCAGCCAGGAACGTGTAAATAAAGGCAAGGACATTTAACATAATCAGTGGAGAACTTCAGGGTCACATTGAATAGACAGAAGTGAATTGTAAGATGTCCTGGATATGTTTTGAGGGTGTCATGACAGGTATGATGGGGATTCTAATAGCTCAGCAGTGCACTGGAAAGGATCTCTACAGCTTTGTGTGACAAGTGTGTGAGAGAATAGGAGCAAGTATTGGCAGCGTTGTGTCTGTAGTTGTAGAGGAACTGGGACCAGCTGAGGTACTTCCTTCCTTAGTATCTATCTGACAAAAGCTGTAACAATAAAAATATAAGTTTGATTGTGATTAGATTGATACATCATGTGCTTCACATAGCAGCTACTCCATGCTCAGATTAGGCAATACTTTTATCTTGACTGTCATTCTTCCAGTGCTGCTCAATGTGGCACAGTGGAACTCTGTGCAGTTTGATGTGTTTGGCAGAATTTAGTCTTCACTTTTTTGAGCTAGCATTAGAAATGTCAGTTCCTGAAGTTCATATACAGCAGCCCTTTGCATTCATTAAAAGAAAAAAAAAAGGATAATCTGCCTGATACTTCAGATTAAGTCAGTAGATTTAGGACACTTGTAATTGCAATACCAGACAGGTTCTTGGTTTATGGATTTTGTTGTGCTTCAGAGAAGCACTGAAGACCTGATGGGAGGCAAGCTGTTTTGGGAAAAAAAAGTCTTTCCAAGTGATAATTGTAAGATATGCTATATATATGTTGAGTATTAGTGCTAAAAACAAGTCACAGGCTGTAATGTGGAGACTTCTGAATTCATCCCTGTGTGCATCCATCCATTTTTGTAGGTTACTGTGTGAAGAACTTGTATTTAAAATGTATTTGAAGTTTGTTTCAATGTATTTATTGGAAGTTCAGGAAAATACTCCCTTTGGTTCCTGGATTCATCAGAGCTGATTTTGTGTCTTACTGGTTTTGCTAGTGAACTTGGTTTTGCCTGTCAAACTGAGAGGACAGCTGTGTGTTCTCTCTGGTGTACGGGTGCATTGGAGAGAAAACAGGTAGTACAGTGGTGAACAGCAACATGCAAATCCAACGATGAGTCACAGTTTGTTTCCCTGGTTTTAGCTATTTATTTATATTTACATCTTCTGCTAGATTTCCCCCTAGTGACAAATGAAGAGATCTCTGCACTCCCTACTGTGAATGTGCTCCCTGGAGGCAAATATTCAGGAGCCAAATTGAAGTCAGTGATCAGGATGTTGCGTGGATTGCTGGAACAGGGAGTCCCTTCTAAAGAGATTGAAGTGAGTATCTATTTGTCCTTTAAAGTCCTTTTTCCTAGTATGAAACAAAAATAGAATGGCTGGATCATCACTGCCTTGAATACCACAGCTCTTTAATTGGAAACTTAAAAGAGATGAAAAGACTTAACACCAAAGACTTCTCTCCCTTCCCCCACAAGCTTCTGAGAGATGAGATCAGTTTGAGTTCAGTTCATAAGTGTTTTTACATCATTCTTGCTTCTGGTAAATTACCAAGTGCATATGATGTAAACAGCCGTAGACAAAGGCTGTGAAATCCAGCTGCTGAATGTGAAACCAGTCTTTCAAAGTCTTAAGTCAGCCATGTTACATGATCTCTTTTTTGAGAGAATGAGATAAAATATTTACTGGGTAGTAGGTGGGGTTTGGTTTTGGAGTTTTTTTGTTTATTTCATTTTCTCGGCCATGTAAAAGATTCCTTCCTGTGACTGCATATTTTGCAAATATAGGATTTGATTTTTAATGATTCTGTTTGTTAATGACTTGATAACATAACTGCTCTTATTACCATTCACTGTTTTCCTAATGCACACATAATTGCTTCTTTACAGAACCTTCAGGAGTTAAAACCTCTGGATCAGTGTTTGATTGGACAAGCGAAGGAGAACAGGAGAAAGAACAGATATAAAAACATACTTCCTTGTAAGTCCTAACTCATTTGAAATTCACTGTTGATGTTCTGTCACCACCTGTATGTCCAGATGGATCGCATCAGAAGTGGGATGGTTTGATTTCTAATCCTAGTAAGGAAAAAACTAAAGCTAGCATTTATAAAGCACTTTAAGATCAGTGAACAATATACTACTGTGCTGCAGTAGGTATGGATGGATGGTCACAGACTTTTCAGTTGTTTCAGCAGATCCCATATCTTAAATGATGTATACATGTGGAACCAGACAAGGTTTTTTCAGTTTTACCCATGCAGAATTGGAAAAACGGACGTGTACTATTGCCAGTAAATTTCCTGCCATAAAATTCTGCTTGTTAGGTGTTGAGGAGAAGTAAGAATGGACAGAGGTTAGTTCTGTTTGAGAAAAATTCAACCTCACTTTTTCAGAGCTGCTGCAGTTCAAATCGCTTATCCTACCTGTCTGCTGATTTCTATTTCTCCTGCAGACCTCTTTTTCTTTATTGAATGTACTGTTTAGTACCCTAAGTTAAGTATTTAAGTGATTTATTTCTTTTAAAGCAAGATGTGGAAGCATCTGTGGGGATAAGTGCTGTGTGAGTGTGTAAGGCTCAACATCTGTGTTGTGTGATGGTCTGACAATGTGCACACCCAACATGAGGCCTTTCTGTTGTGTGGGGATTGCAGATGACACCACCAGAGTCCCTCTTGGGCATGAAGGTGGATACATCAATGCCAGCTTCATTCGCATGCCCGTGGGGAATGAGGAGTTCGTTTACATTGCATGCCAAGGACCTCTTCCTACTACTGTAGCAGATTTCTGGCAAATGGTTTGGGAACAAAACTGTACTGTCATTGCCATGATGACTCAGGAGGTCGAGGGAGAAAAGATAAAGTGTCAGCGTTACTGGCCAGATGTGCTCAATAAAACCACCATGATCAATGACAGACTACGGCTTGCTCTTGTGAGACTTCAGCAGCTGAAGGGCTTTATCATCAGAGTGCTGGAGCTCGAAGAGATTCAGGTGAGTGAATCTAACTCTGCATGCTTAGAGCTTTTTCTGAGTGTTGCCATAGTTATCCTTATACTTCTGGTTTGTCTGCTTTCACTTTCTTTGTCTACATCGAGAGGTAACCCAGGGCTTCTCCTCTTTGCCCAGTGATCATTACTGGGCAGCTGCTCCTCGTTGCAGCTTGTGCTACTCTGTGACCTTTATAGGAGAAGGCATTTGGGCCAGG
The DNA here is from genome assembly GCA_013398115.1 of Falcunculus frontatus. Lineage (NCBI taxonomy): Eukaryota > Metazoa > Chordata > Aves > Passeriformes > Falcunculus > Falcunculus frontatus. The sequence goes on from VZRV01003485.1 coordinate 3,070,115, forward strand.
TTATGATTTCATTACGCTAATGAGGCTCTAAATTTTTGGCTACCTTTGGCCACAGAAACATACCAGGGATATGAAATTCACTAATGATTCAGCCTGGCTGGTTGACTCATCTGTGTAATCAGCTCAGTCTGCACAGTGGACCTTACACTTTTAAATTACTTACTAGTTACTTCCAGTTCAGCTCTTGTTCTATTGAATTACAAAGCACCTTCATTGGGCAAATCCCTCTTTTCCGTGACTTTTCTTTGGGAACTCAACTTCATTCTTTTTATTCTTGCCACGTGCTATGTGTTGTTGCTGTTTTTAAACCTCAGACGGGTGAAGTGCGGCACATTTCCCACCTGAACTTCATCGCCTGGCCTGACCACGACACCCCTTCCCAGCCAGATGATTTGCTCACCTTCATCTCTTACATGCGGCACGTCCACAAGTCGGGACCCATCATCACCCACTGCAGTGCGGGCATCGGGAGGTCGGGCACCCTCATCTGTATAGATGTGGTTCTGGGGCTGATCAGCAGAGACCTCGATGTGAGTATCCCGGGGGATGGGCTCAGTGGTGCTTCTGACCTGCAGGAAATGTGTTCCACTGGATCCGTGCAATCTTTCAAAGAGTGTGCCATGCTGTTGGCAGCACCATGTTTCTTTGTCGGTGATCCCAAGTGGGGAGAGCTCTAATATCCAGTGGTTCTTGGGTTAGCTCAGGGAATCTGAAAAATGTCCTGTCTGCTGGTCACCTCAGCAACAAGGTGCCACTTAAAGTATGTTGCAAGGACATCTTCTACCATAGTGAACTTCTGGCATATGGCATGGGAAAAATGGTGTTGCCATGAAGGCTTGGGCAATTGATGGAAGGGGTATGTAAATTAACTTTTCCAGCACAACTGGGGATATGCTTTCTAGGGTGAGCCACAGGAGGGTGCTAACTTCCTTGTTTATGTCCTTCAGCAGCCTGGGGTAGCAAATCTTCTAGTGAATTTCTAGAGAAGATGAGCTATGTCATGCTTAGCTCAGTGGAGTTTCTAAGCACCCTCTGAATGTCTAGAACATTATAGACCTGGAGAAATAAAAGGTATTTTGTTAGGTTGGACCAAGGGGCTCTTTTCTGCATGCTTAGCTCCCAGTTAAGAGTAAGCAAGAGGGTCTGTGTACAGAAAGAACACAAGAGAAGGGGGAGTGTCTGATGTAGGACCACATCCAGATTGCCCAGAGACAGCCCGTGCTGGTTATCTACTGGACAAACATAGGCTATAGTGAATTATTTGTTTCACTACTGAAGTACCTAATTCTATTCCCTGGTTTGATGCTGGGGATGTTTCTTTTCTCTGCATGTCTGTCTTTTTTGAATGTTTAACTTGCTGTTTGTTTTGGTAGTTCGACATCTCGGACCTGGTGCGCACGATGCGTCTGCAGAGACATGGCATGGTTCAGACAGAGGTGAGTCTGGATTCATTCCCCAGGTGTCCACTGAACCATCTGAAGTGCCAGAGAATTTTGTGATGCACTCTGCAATTTTCTTTGTGCACTGTAATGTAACATTTGTGTCACAGGAACTAAATCAGATGAGTAGCAGAATGTATTTAACATTTATAAACACAGGCTGGTTTTGACATGCTGTATTGTTTTGATCTGTGTTTTAAAAAGATAATTGTGAGTTTTTATCTTCAAAAGCATGTGTTTATTAGAGGAAGTCAGCTAAGCTTTTTTGGCTTAAAGTTGCATTATAAACTGAATAGAAGGCCTAACTGAAGCTGCTATGAATTGGTGATACTATCAGAGATGTCTTGAAATCTCCTATGGGGAGATATTCAACCAGAAGTTAAATGATTCTTCTAGGAATTTTCTAGATCTAGAGCTAATTAACTTTAGAGATGGTCATCACAAGATCTTGTTAAAATCTGCACTTTTTCTTTGAGTGGGAAGGAATTGTGAATTCATACTTAACCCCTGAAATCAACCACAAAACTCTCAGTCCCATCCCCACTTCACACCCCAAAACATGTATCAGCCCCCACACCTGTGTCACTGAGATTAAGGTAAGAAGTTGCACTGTCATTTGAATTCTGTATTAGTTGGCATTGATGCAAGTCCTTGAAATTCACTTGCTCTCTTCATTCCTACTTACATAAAGTGCCTCATCTCCTTTAAGGTGGTTTTGGTGTGAAAGGAGGATAAATGTCCCATATGAAATATATCATATTATATAAATATATATATATCATATAGTATCAATATATATAATGTATTTAGTGGCAGATGAGTGTCTGTATTTGCTTTAAGTTGAGGTTGCATATTTTTCCACTGTGGCTTTTTTGTTTGTTTTTTGTTGTTTGGGTTTTTTTGTTTTCTTTGGGATAATTTGTTGTTGGTTTTATTATTTAATAGAGTAATTAGTATTAAAATCGAGTGCTATGGAGCTGTGAAATGCAAGTGAGAGCACTTAGGTGGTGCAGGCATTTTTCACATGTTCTGTGATTTCCTTTTCTTTACAGGATCAGTACATTTTCTGCTATCAAGTTGTCCTTTATGTCCTGAATCATCTCCAACACGAAGAACAACAGAGAGACAAATAAAATACTGAAGCAGAAGTGCATTTAAAATAAGGAAGCAACGAGGTTGAGAGGCTCTTGAGCATTTTATTTGTCCTGCCAATAGTTTTCTAATCCCTTTCTTCAGTTGCTGTCCAGTGTCTTTGCTATACAGTCTCTACATCGTTCCAAATAAGGTATATAGTTCTAAGGGAAAGGGATAGCTCATATAATACCACTGTCTTGAGCCCTGCGGATGCACATGTGAGATTTTTGTATAACAATATTTAATAAAGCTGCATTTTTTTTGCAGCTTCCTTAATATGTCATAAAATACTGAAATATTTTAATTTAAAAAGAAAAGTAAAGAAGAAAAAAAATTAATCCTATACTACTTCCTGCAGTTCTGCAACTGTTTTGGGGTATTTGTTTCTTACAGGGTGGGGAAGTGGGAGGGATGAAGCAGTATTTTTATCCTGACAAACTATTGCAAAGACATCTTACTAGTCTCTTTCGAAAGCTTGTTCATGGCACAGAATTTTTGCCCTTCTAGTACAATTATGGCTGTTTTATAGAGGGTATCTTGAAATCAGCATTTAAGCTTTTAAGAGATGCCTGTTAGCGTAAGGATAGTAGTGAAAGTTAACTGTATCACAGTTAATAATGTTTACTTCATAGAATTTCATGTATATATTTATATACTTTTACACAAAAAAAATCTGAATTATTGGATGTCTAACCTTATAAATGATTAGGCATCTCTACTCTGTAAATAAAAATATACCTAATGTACACTGCTCAGTGGGTCTGGGTTTTTTTGTGTCCCTGTGGCTGATTTTTCTTGGCATTACATGGCATCATTCCTTGTAGTTGCTGCCCTTAAGACCTAAGGGCTGTGCACATTTCAGATTTTCAGTGTCCTTCTGTTCTTCAGTATCTGTTTGAAAAATCTCTTAGAACTCTGGGCTGCTTTCTGGAGAGTTTCCACACTGTGGTGAAAGGAAGAGTTTATTTTCCCTCCCTGTTTTTCGGCACACCTGGGCATTGAGACCATATCACATTTTTGGAGGGGGTGTTTGCATTGCTACTGCAATGATTGGACAACGATGTAACCTACTCTTGATTACAGGAACCAGGTTGGAGGTTGGAGGCAGGATATCAGATTCTAAGTAACTCAGTGGTTTAGTGATACTGTAAACAGTCAAAACTGTTCTGGTAGAAAACTTTCACTTTAAGCTCTATGGGAGCCTTGGATGGTGAATAAATGCCATCAGCCTGAAGTGGTCGTTCAAGGACTTGAGCAATATTCCTGTCCCAGCAATCCTTGCCAGAACTGAAGCTTTTGACTTGTACTGTCAGGAAGGGTGTAAAAGTGCTAACTTAACAGCATTGTGATTTGAAGTGGTGGAAATAGGTTCAGAAGCTGGTTATTATTCAAGGTTTTGACTCTTCAGAATAGTAGCCCACAGTGTTCCCGTGTCCCAAAACTGAGACAATCACTGTCATGCAATAGCGTGACTTGAAAAAGGAAAAAGAGCCTTTTTCACTTGTCAGTAATACTGTTTTTTATTCCCTCCAGCATAACAGCAAAACTGTGTATTTTTTACAGCAGCATAGTTTGAGGAAGGAAAATTAATTCTGTGTAGATAGAAGCAGAGGCAAATTGATGAGCTGCGTTGGCAGTATACATATGTGAAGGAGCTGTAAACTGAAGACAGAAGATTTTCAGGACCACAGTTGTCAGCATGCAAAGTAAGTAAACACAGCTAGTTAATACAGTGCTGCTGCTGCTTTAACATAAACAGTGAGTTCAGAGGGTTTGGGCATGTCTGGGTTTTAGAAACAAAAAAAAAAAAAGTGTTATGGTAACCAGACGATACAGTTAAGGCAGTTAAATTCTTTTAAATGTTTTCAGGTACGTGCCAGACAACGTAGAAACAGGAACAGATTTTGTATAATGTGCTGCATGAAGCCAAGGACAGCACAGTTTGCATCAGATTACAGTTTATGGGAAACACAAGTCAATAAAAGATTCTAGGACTTGCTGCTTGTTCTCACAGATATGATGATGATCCTATGATATAGTGTGTGATACCAAATTTCCTTTTAGTGATGGACACACAGAAAAGCAGAGGATAACTGACTTGAGCTAACCTCCCCTTTCTCAGAAAAAGGACACACGCAACACACACAAAAAAAAAAGCAGACACACAAAAAAAGAAGCGCGCACACACACAGAGCATTCAGGTGTTCCTAAGAAATCATCATGTATGTATGGTGAAAGGTGGCATTGGCCTCTTTGGAGAAGTGCTCTGGCTTTCTTTGGGTTTTTATCTCAACACTGAGGAGCAGAACATCAAATAAAGACTGAATGCTCACTAGTGTGACAGTTGCTGAGGACATTGGAAGGTTGTCTGTTTTCTGCTAAGTGGGTGGAACTTCTCCTCTGTGACACCTGATGTGGTCAGTTTGGTTGAAATAGACCCCACAGCTCAAAACTGATTACCGAAACATGGATGTGCTCGTGCAGTGTGATGGCTTAAACTTGTTTTCTGTGGAAAATCCGGTTGGAAATATGCACCGATGCTCATCTTTTCCTCATCTTTTTCTCCAAAGGATTAGATTACTTAGAATCTTTATGCTTCCTTTGAAGAAATGAGAAGCAAAATTATTAAGAAACCTAGTTCCTTGAAAGGAAAATTGCTGTGTGCTTTCTTATTACGCTGACTGTATGATTTGCGGGGGAAAAATATCTTGAGAGGCTTTTTTTTTTTTAGAACTGTGATGCCTTACTGAGTAAGCATCCAAGACATGCTCCAGCTGAAAGGGATTTTCCTTTATATAGGTATCTGATTTTTAGCAGGAAGTTTACCAGACTAGGGAAAAAGCTGATGTATAATCCATTATAGTTCTAATTAAAGAACTGACCCTGTGTGTTAACCCAAGAGAGAAGGGATCCTTTTGTTTTTCCAGCCAGAATTAGCTGACAGAAGCACAAACACTTTGCCACATAAGCAGCCCTGTTCCATTAGTAGTTTATCATATCTTTGTTTTCATTGCTGGTCTTTGCCCACAGGAGAAGGGCAACAAAGGAAGAATTCCAGTTTTTCCTTGGAAACTGTATGGAGGGTTCATTACTGTTGTTCCTTGAATACTTCTGAGCAGCCTCTTTCCTTACAACTAAAGTCCTTCTAAAACTACCTGTGTGGGGAAAAATAGAACTTCAAAACTTTCTGGACTATGTGGTGTCCTGTAGTGACTCTGCATGTGTGGCAGAGGCCAGTGGAATACCCACCCCTGCAAACCTGTTAGGTGAAGGCACGAGATAACAGTTGGGCCAGGATAGGTAGTGCACATTGTTAACAGTGTAGAAGAAAATTGTAATTTGAGCTTTGCAGGTTAAAAACCAGCAGACTTGCAGGTGGTAAAATGCTTACACAGTGCTTCTGACTTCTACATGTTAAAAAAACCAACAAAACCAAGCAAACAAGAAAACAACTTCTCTTCCACTGAGAAACCAAGGCAGGTTGGCTCCTGATGTCTTCTCAGTCATTCTCACATAAGTGGGCCCACTTTTGACACATGTGATGTCTGTAATGTCTTTTCTGCAGGGTAAGAAACCTGTGAGCTGAGGGCCAGATTTTGTTAACAAAGTGGAAGGCAGTTGCCAGCATCGAATAATGTGCCATCAGCTGGATGGAAGCTTGAATTTGTGACACCCCCTGATAGGCAAATCAGGGCATTACTTGGGGCAAACATCAAGTGGCTTGTGAATATTGGCACAGCTGAAGTGGAGAATCTGTTCTGTGCTGCCTCCTCAGTGCAGTCGATCTCAGGGGTAACTCAGGGAAGTGTTACTCAGCATTTAAGCAGCTTTGAGAGGACAGTGTAGCAAGGGCTCTGAATATGAAGAGTGTTCATTCACCAAATCTTCATTGACTGAATGACGTTCTCCTGGCTGGGCAAAGTGGCAAATAAATGAATGAACGAGCCAGCAGGGAAGAAAAGGCCAGCTGGACACTGGGAGAGAAAATGCTGACAAAAAGTGGCTGATACAAATAAATGCTTTATTGGATATATTGAAAAGACAATGAAGAGCAGACTTACAAATACATGATGAGATAACAAGCTCCCATGGCACGTGGTTCTGAGTAGTGTTTGCTGCAAACTGGAGCACAGCCACTGAGTTGGAATCGGAGGTAAACAAAAATTCTGGATTCTATCTTTTGGAAAATTCCTTCTGGAGTTTCCATTCAATTTCAAGTGACCTGTCCAGTGGAGTGTTGACTGATGAAGGTGTTATACTTGACAATGGTGAATCTATCACATCTTCTGGGCATTGGTGTGTTGCAGGAGAATTTGTGGAGTGGGATGTTTCACACCAACCTCTCCCATGAGAGAGCTAGAATGAAAATGACCATTTGTGTCTGAAATTTTGGCCTATATAGATCTCTTGCAGATACACATCTTGGTCCATCCTATTCATGTCAGCTTCTTATAAAATTGATCGTAGCCATCGTGGAAAGTCTTGTGTTGCTGTGGATGTGGTGACTGAATTTCCACTGCCGCTTTGGTTAAACAAGCAAACAAAAAGGCAGAACACCACATCCTGTGGCTGACATTCAGACCTCAATTTGAACATCACTTCTTGGGCTTAATTCCTGGTGTTTTGTGTTGGCCAGCCCAGTGGGCTCTGTGGGGAACTTTGCTTCTTAATGAGATGTTAGGAAAAGGGCAGTTGGTTTGGTTTTAATGACGTGCTGGAAAGATCCTACCAGCTACAAGAATATGACTTGAAGCATAAATCACTGGACTGGTAGGAGATTTAATAGCTAATTTCCTCAAGTGGGTTCTAGGAAATGGATTTCATCTTCCTCATTGTACTGTGATGATCTCCGTAATCAAAAATTTTCTCTGGTAGGGCTCTGACTGTGACTTCAGTACAATAGCCAGATTCCCAAACAAAGTATTATCTCTAAACAAGTTAACATGGTCACAGAAGTAGCCTGATATTCAGTAACAAGGAGCTTTGTATGGTCTATTTTGCCTTCTCAGCTCTCTTTAAAGCCAGATTGGATATTTCTGCACTGTCCTCAAGAACAGTTACACTGGGATATCCCATTAAAACCCTCTCAAGTTACTGTTCTTTCCATGAAGTCTTGTCAGACGTGGAACTCAAAGCTTCAGTAAAGAGCTTGATTTTGGTTCCACCTCTAACATTGTTGAGCTTTCAGGCCAAGCCCACTGAAATTGGAGTGTGCTGAGCGTTTTGTGTGTAACAATTCTCTGTCTCCTTGAGGTGGGTAAGCCAAATTGGATGTGCTGAGCAAGCCTGCAGTAGCCTTTTGGAAACTGGACAGGGTTAGAGGATAAAGCAAGAGAGTTCTTGGCTATGCACTGTAGAATGGGGTCACTTTCTCCACAGCTCCTTTGGCACTTGTCAAGGAAATAAATTTTCTCTTGTCAAACATTTGTGGGTTTAAAAATACCCTGGCCTTCAGTGGTCAAGTGCTGGGGCGTGCAGCAGAATTTTCCTTGCATTTCCTTGTATCTCCTGTGTGTAGCCTACTGCAGGATAGAGAAGGAAGACGGCCCATAGGGCATGGTACCCACATTCGTGGGTTTCCTGTGTTCACATCTGTCTTTGGATTCTGCAGTGTTCTGTACAGTCTTAGTATGTGACAAGGCTCTTTTTGAGTTAGTTCTTCTAACAAGGAATAATAATGTCTCAAAGAACAGTGACCTCTGACCTGGTAATTAAAATAACTGGTCTGGGTCTCCTTGATGCATCCAGAAGAAAAATGTTCATTTACACTAAATGAAATGATAAAGTCCATTTATCCCCTCAATGTCTTTAACAGATGCTGAGTGCTCTGAAGCAGAGGTGGCACTGCCTGGTTCCTCCTAAAGCTGGCTGTTGGTATAATGACACAAAGGCAGCCTTCCCAGTTCTGCTATGAAAAGATTGTCATGCTGATGCTACAGATAACAGGAGAGTGAGTGGTTATCAGGAGGCATTTCCTCAATGGTGGTGTTCCTAGAGCACTGCCAGTCTTCCCATCAGCAAAAGCTGCTCGTGTTACCCAGTCTCATAATGGAAATAATTCCTGAAGCACAGCTACCTGCTTTGCTTTTCTCGGGGAATCATAAAGCACTAGCAAACAAGGTTAGATTTAGGCAGGAGTTCTGTGAGCCCTGCAAGGTTGTCCATTCATATGATAATTATTCTGCATTCATCCTGTTTCTGTAACCTGCTTTTTCATGCACAGCTGCATTTTTTTCCCAGCAGAGCTTAAATTTTTTGTTTGTTTCAAATCCCTGTATTGCTGTAAGCATTCAGCAATTTTGTCTGCTGTGATAGGTCCTTACCATGACTGCTTTTTGCTTCCAGCAGCCCAGGCTACTTGTCTTGGGCCTTCTGGTCCCAGGACTTTGGATATAAACTCCTTGTGTAGTGATGTGTAGCCCTGGCATGGTGATGGTTGCTTTAAAAATGAGTGTTGTCTCAGGGCAGGATTGAGCAGAAACATGTGCCTAAGTGGGATTTGTGTGTCCAGCCACATGGGTGTGCTAGTAGGGAGGGTTGCCTTATTTACCTCAAGAACACTTACCTTCTTCACCCCCAAATCACTTTATCTTTTTTCTTTCTCTTCTTACTACCCTCTTTTGAGAGAGACATTATTTACATGTCTCTTGGGTGACCAGTGACTTGATGGTTTATAGCACGTAGGGATGATGCAGTTTTCAAAACTCATTTTCTGAATTTGGACATGGTATCAGAGAGCCCTAGAGATACAATAACCTTCTTTTGCACTCCAAGGTTATGGAACTGGGCAGAAAACAAGTGCAACCAAGGGACACATGTCGGTACCTTATCATTCAGGACCTCCTGGCTTCCCTAGCACTATTTATTGTGCAGTCTGACTGCATCGTCTTGTCCAGTTGTCTCATCCACTTAATTTGTTGAGGTTTGCCAGCGTTTTTGGCCCTAGGCAAGAACAAAAATCAGCACCTGACATGAGAAATTTTTCATATTATGTATGTGGAGAGGTAGATGATGTTACATTCCAGTCAGTTTTTGTAAAAATTCACCTTCGAGCCCAAAGGAGCTCAGCATAGCTGAAAGAGGTGAATGGAAAGAGGCGAGTTCCACAAAGGGCGTTTCAAAATGTTCCCCTTCCTCTGGAACACAAAGTTGCCTCATTCACTGTGTATGAATCAGCTTATCCAGGAGAGGAATCCAAGAGGGAATTGTGCCGAGCAATCATAATTCTAACAAAGCCCTTATGAAGGGTCTAGTCAAAGTGAAATGTTTATTTAAAAACATCCTCTGTTGAGCTCTTACTCTGGGCTTTCAAGCAGCTTCTGTGACCTTACACTTGTCCTTGTTGAACTTCATAAGGTTCGTGTTAGCCAAAGTTACCCATAATACCCTGTCCAGGTCTTCCTGCAGGATGAGTCTCCCCTCTGAAGTGCCTGTTTCCCCATTTGGCAAACCTCATCAGGGTGCACTTGGTCCCATCACCCAGATCACTTGTGAGGATATTAAACAGTGCTGGGCCCAATATCGATCCCTGTTGGACCCCACTTGTGACAGGTCCCCAGCCTGAAGAGGAGCTGTTTACCAGCACCCTCTGAGTGCCTCCTGCCAGCCAGTTCCCCACCCACTGCACAGACCACATCTCTAGTCCATAATGTGTCCTTTTCCCAAGGATGAGGCTTGTGGGAAACGATATGGAAATCCCTGGAGAATCCAGGTGAACAACATCCACCACCCGCCCCACTTGGACCGAGCAGTTCCTTTGCCATAGAAGGTGATCAGCTCTGTCAAGCACGATTTGCCCTTGGTGAATCCATCCATCCTGGCTTTTCCCAATCACCTGCCTAATTTTTCTTGTGATAGCCCCCAGGAGTATTCCTTCGGTAACTTTCCCAGGAACTGAAACACAACTTGGTTGCAAAAGCATTTGTAACTTGGGGAAATGTGTCAGGTTAATAATGCCCACGCAACCGCAAATCCACGAGGCATAAGTGTGGTTGAAAACCTGGCCCTGTCAAAGGCATTTGCCAAACTTGTAGGTTGTTTTGTGAAATCTAGATTTTACTGCTGGCTGCTCACATGCTTTCTAGCTGTGTTAAGATGAGTTGGCAGCAGAGCAGGCTTCCCCCGCACCCTGTTCAGTCACATGTGTGCGTGCATCTCCATCTGCCTGTGTTGTTACAATGTGAGGTCCGTGCTTTGGCTGAGGAAACCCCTCCTTCTGTGGCTTGCAGAATGGCTGGCTGATGGTCCCTCACCTGGTGTTAAAGCCATGACCTAGAGGTCAGCTGCTTCATGTAATCATCAAGGCATTTGTGCTCCTGTTTCATATCAGTTGCCCTAAGTGGGTTGGTTCACAAGGTTTCACATAAAGCTCCTGTAGCCTGGACCCCTGCCAGAAACCATTTTGCTCCCTCAGGAGTGTGACATGCTGCAAATTAATGCCGCTTATTGAAATGTAAACATTTTCTGTCCTATTTCTTCCTGATGGAGACTTTTTTGCTTCTGCTGAGGTGATCTTGCACTTAATACATGAAAGCTTGCTTACTCTGTGTCTTTGTGTTTCCAGGGAGGATTCTTTTCTTCCAAAGTTTTTGTAGAACACGTTTTAGTTGCAAAGGACGCCCGTGGGTCAGGCCAAGCCTCATGACGATAGTTTTGATGCCATCAGTTCTGCACATGCTTTGCTTTGTCTCCTTTTCTGTGAACCGAAGACAAGTTTGGGGCAGACAGGATGGTAAGAAATAAGTGTTGGACGTAGTGGGTGAACAGCATAGTAGGAGTGTGAGTTCACCCCCTTTGCATGGACCAAAGCAAAGGGATTTTTTTCATATTTACTGTGATGAGCCAAAATGGTGCCATTTGTGTAATGGCTGAAATTTAGCTGTGCCATGAGGAGCTTAATTGCTACGGGATCCTTCCCCCCTTGCTTCCTGAACACTGCTGCTTTGGATTTTTATCCAGTATCACCTTTTAATCTATAGCTGTCTTTTTAATGTTTGTTTATTCTCTTCTCCCCTTTTCTGATGAATGTTGACATTCATCAGAGGCCTATTTGGTTGTCTAAAGGGAGGGCCCTACTGGCACATTTATTCTTAAAATTGAACAAAATATCCTGGAGCCAGTAGCGGTAGCCTGGTTTGTCATGCTCTTGGCCAAGCCTGAAGTTCTCTTTAAGAGTTGACCCGAAATGCAGCATCACTGCTGGGAGAAGGAAAAAATGGATCTCTTGGTTCTCCCTTTCTTAGCTACACATGATCCATGTGTTTGGCTTGTATGTTTAGGAGCACTGCAGTGACTGCCAGTTGGACATTCCGGGCTCTGTGCGTAGCATGTCCCTGAAGATCTTGAGCCAGTGTCCCTCATCTGAGTCGTCCCAGTTGCAGCTGAGTTCCCTGTGTGGAATGCTGAAGAGCTCAGTAGAGATGCTGGCTTTGGCAGCTGCTCATCCTTTAAAAACCCTGCCATGAGAGCCAACGTCACACAGCAGCTTCCACTGCCTTGCAGCTCCAGACAGGCGATTACTAAATCTATTTTGTTGTTTCTTGACAGTTAAGGCAAATCTCTGCAAACATTCATTACGCTCTACTAATGAGTGTGTATGGCTCTAAGAGGTCTCTCTGAAAGCAACAGAAGTGTCTGCAGGAGAATTTCCAGCATTTATAAGCTTTTTCCTGAACTCAGCTTCTTGAGCTGTGTGTTTGATGCAGAGATTGTGCCTCAGCCTATCAGTATTGGGAACTGTGTGTGGAAAAAGCTGTCAACCTAGTGAATATCAAAAATTAAAATGATTTGTTGCCTCAGGTAAGCAATCTGTTCTTTAGGTTCCATCTAACCTTCCTGTTGTGTAGTATTTCACTGAACATAATCATAACTGAATGCTGATTTAGGCTGCTAAGGAGAATCTAGGGATTCACACAACTCTAAAAATCTCTGTGGGGGTGTTGGGGGCGAGTATTGTGTATCTTAATTTTGCAGTTCAAATTTATTTTGGAGAGTTAATTTAAAATGGAAATTTCAGATGTAAAACACACAAACCTAAATGCAGAGTGTGCACTCACAGACACACATTGACGGAGGAAATAAATGTTTAGATTTCATTTTTTCTCACTCTAGCAATTACTGGAATGACTTGCTGCTTTGGAAATTGAAGATTTTTCATGTTTGCTTGCTTGACTTTCCGTTTTTCCCACTGCTGACTCCAAGGAAGCATGTTTTGGGTCGGTCTTTTTGACAGTTGAAGCAAAGCTTGGGTGGCATCTATCGAGTACAATGTGCCGCTCTTTTGTAAAAGAGATGTTGAATATCTGGTTTTTCCCTTCTAGAGTAGCTGACCCAAATCGAGCCTTCATAATGGAATTTACAGACACGCAGAACAGTGGCAATAACTAGGAATTAATTTGTTGTAATCTTGGCTTCCCAGGTGCTGCGACAAATGTTGAGATGGTTTAAACAAAATAATCCCCCCTCAATGCAAGAATCATAATCACTGAGTGGGAGGAGTTTTAAATCTAACATACTGTCTTTTATCAAACAATTGATGCCTTTTGTAAATTGAATCTATTGGGAAACGGTCAGTGCTGGACACTGGGTCTCAGTGGGACCCTCACGCAGACGTAGTGCTTAGGGTACAATGCTTGCAGGTACAATTCGTTGGAAGTTTGGACAATGAGGGTTTTACACACATACAACTTTGCAAATTTATTATTCTGTCCCTGCCCACCCCCCTCAAGGATAATTTTTACACAGTTTCCATTTGTTTCTCAGTTAGATCTTTACAGCTGCCAATGTGCTCTACCCTCATACCACCTGCTATCACTCTCCAAAGGACATCCAACTTCTTTTTTTTTTTTGGCAATACATCTGCAAGGAATGAACCTTAACTTGTGAAAGTTCATAGGCGTTACAGAACGTTTTAAGGCATTCTGAGTGATAAGTGAGTAATGCCAAGTAAGATGATGGAAATTGTTCCTGTTGGCTGCCAAAAGCTAGTAGGGTATAGCCTCTAGTACAGTCTGGTGCCTGCAAGAAGGTGGTTTCTTTTTAAAACCTGTTTTCTTCAATTTAGGTATTGAAAGATGAAGGGTCGTTTTCCTCTCCTCTCAGAAAAGTTTGATTCCTAACATGTGTAGAGCAATTACTTGCATAACAGACTGTACCCAAGTTAGTCTTCTTTGTTAAAGTCAACATATCCTTTTGGTTGTATTCTTCCCTACCCCTTTTTTCAGTGTTGTACTCAGCTGTTTCTCTCCTTTGCCCTGCAGCTCCTCTAGCCTCTCTGTAGTTACACTGTGTGGGTTAGACCCAGTGAAATCCAAGTGCTTTCCAGGATTTGCCCAGTGAGGATGTGCTTCTGGCAGTCAGCTTTGGTTCTGGAAAGTGCTAAGGTCAAGGAGGTGCAATAAAACAAGTCTACAGGGAGGTGCTTTGCTGAATCAGGGTTAACAGAGAGTTTTGCTGCCTCAGCCTTCTTCAGACTCATCATTGCTCACAGCTTCATTTACCTTGTTGTACTGGTTTTTGTGTGTGCTTGTCTGGATGGGTTTCTGAGTTTTGCTCACCTTCCAACTCAACTTTGGAGGCAGGAGTTTGAGGATGAGATTAACCAACTCCTCCAAATACATGGAACCCTTGAAACCCTGAGCATCATGGTTGTAGCGCTTGCTTTACAGCACCAACATATGTATTTGTAGTGTGGCCAGTTCCTTGCCTACTGGTGGGGAAAGACACAAGAATCAAGCCCTTGGTAGGTTTGTGTAGGGTTTTGGATTGCCAGGACACAAGAAACTCTGCAGGTGTGCAGCCTCTGGCTCTCTGTAGTGGTAGCAGGGAAACGCAAGGCAGAAGGGTGCTGACAGCCAGCGGGGCTCAGGGGTCAGGGACTGTTCTACCAGGCTGGGGCAGCAGGGCCTTTATGGAGCACAGTCCTTGCCTTCTGACCTGGTGCTGAAGTGCTCTTTGCAAATAAAAAGGCCACCCAAGGCTCCCTGGGGCCGGGAAACACAATATCCATTGGACCCTTTTCACCTCCAAATGTGAAGGACTCATCAGTGGCAATAAATGGTAGCGGTAAGATGGATTTCTTGTCAACAGAGCTGGGAGAACACATTTTAATTAAAGGACAGCAGTGACTCTTGAAGAGTGAAGGTAAGGGGGTGTGTCTGGTTAAAAACCTGATGCAGTGCAGTGCAATGAGATGTTTTGAACAGCGTGGTAAGGGCATGAATTTGACCTATTTCTGTGTATAAACAAATACATGTTTTACTTTACAGCAAATACATTTCAGGAAAGCTTACTAACCGTGTCTTTATTCTAATGATTTTATTATTGCTTGTTATGTGTTCCTTCTTCATTGCTACTCTATACTTGATTAATTGTTTCACAATGCCATAAGCTTCTGGCACTTGTCCCACAAACTTAATGAATTATCATACCTTTATTAGTATAATGTCATGTTCTATTTTTTTTTCTGGAGTTAAGGGATGCTGCGCTCCCCTTCCTTAACCAACACTTGGGTATGGCCAGCATTGTTAGTGGTGGGCAGAGAGATATCCATCTTCCTTCTACAGGCCCTGCTGTAGATGCTGTAGATAATTTTTTTGGCAATGTATCAGTATCTGCACCTTATCTGGAAATAATGTTGCTTTATGCTCAAAACTTTTGAGTATTTTTTTTTCTTTTTGTTGAAATATCCTTCTGGTCAGCATGTCCAGATACACGTAGGTCTATAGGCAGGTGAGAGAGGACTTAAACATAATGTACCCACAGCCTGTGCTTTACCACTGATGCCTGAGGTCCATAGTCTGGCCTTTTCAGGAGTTCAGAATTAAGTTACAATGGCATCCAGGCTGCCTGCACACCTTCGTTTGTTTTTTGGTTGGATTTGCATTTCTGCGAAGTGTTTAAATCAAAAGCTTCTTCTCTGGAGAACTCCATTCTCATCCAATGCGTAGGTAGATATGAATGGATCTTCAAATATTATATACAGCTTAAATACCATTTGGAATGATGATCACCCGTAGGAAGCTTTTCCTGATAGGTTTTTAAGGCAGGGAGCTCAGTAGTGCATTTCTGAGCTTATGATGAGTTGACGAGTACAAAGAGTTTATTTTATTGATTTGTTTTGTTTGTATTTTACTTAGGGGAGACATTTTCCTTCATTTGCAATACATCTTACAAAGACTATGACTGAAAAAGGGGAAACTTGTATCCCTGATCAGTGAATAGAAACAGGTGAGAAAAGCTGCAGTCTGCGGGTTTTGGAAACAGACGGGAGGGATGAGTCAACAGGTGACAGAAAGCTTTCTTTGGAGAAACACGGATTTATCAGACACACTTAAACAAGTGCTTTTGAAGGGGGGCAGGTGGAAAACTGCTAGAAACTCTGGGTGAAAGCAAACAATGGTTTTTTTCCTGGAGAAAGCGCAGCTGTTGTGGAAAGTCTAGAGATTTTTTTTTTTCCATTATCTTTTGTTCTGCCTGAAAGAGCTGATATGAATTTTATTTAATCTTCATGGAGATAACTCAGACTTGAGATTCCCATAGAGGTTATCTGGAATAAGAAAACAATCAAGTGTAAACCCTTCTCCTGGTATCTGCCAAGTACTTTGACACAAGCTGTGCTTTAAACCAGAAAATTAGGAAGAACATAACATTGTTCCAGTGTTAGTAGAAACCTTAGCCATACACGGTTGCGGAGAAAAGTTGAAGGTATCTCGGATAAATGTTTTTTTTCCTGCTGAATGCTTGGTTAACTCCTGGTTGAAAGCAGTTGCAGGAGTAGTTTGTTTTTATAATTGTGCCAAGAAACACCCAGAGCAAAGGACAGGTATTGCTGCTTTCCGAGCACGTCTACAAACCACGGTCAGGACCAGAGCCCAGCAGAAATTGCATAACCAACTTCATCTGTGCACAACACACCTTTTCCCACAGGTTTCTTAGCCTGCGATTTCAGCTCTGGGTTTAGCAGCAGGCTCAGGATTTCCTTTGCTGCGTCTGTGTGAGCACCTGGGGTTCGTGTTTGCAGCTGGGTTCTGCGTTCGTTTCGCAGATTTTGCAACTTCTGAAATTTTTCAAAAATTTGAGCCGTTTTCTTTCGTTTTTCCAAAAACAAAAACCTCCCATACTAATACTACTACTACTACTAATAATAATAAACCCGAGGGAAAAAAAAGCCCAACCAAACCAGCAAATAACTCAAGCAGACGCCGCAGGAGCAGCCGCGGGGCCGTGGCGGAGGGCAGGGGCCGGCTGGCGGAGCAGCCCTCGCCCGTCCCGCTCGGCTCGGCCCGTGCCCTTTCGCCCCGCTCCCCGCAGGCAGCGCCTCAGGAGAGGTCCGGGGCAGGGCACGGCCCTCCCGCCGCCTGCCCGGGCAGAGGCCGGGCCGTACCACGAGCGCTCGGCCGGGGAGGGGGAGGCGGGCGCGGGGCGGGCGCGNCGGGCCCCCCTCCCTGCCGGCGGCCGGGGGAGGGCCGGGCGCCCGGATGTCGATCAAAATGAGCGAGCCCCAGCCCTGCGCCGGCCGCCCAGGCGGGGGGAGCCGCGGCGCGGCGGCACCGGGCACCGGCGGGGGGGCGGCCGGCACATGGGACGGCGGGCTTTGGCAGCGGGGGAGAGCCTGGACAGCTGCGGACGGAGCTCATGGATAGAGGACGCTTGGCAGGATAACCCCGCGATGGCTGCCCAGTCGAGGTACGGCATTAAATAACTTTGGTCGCGCCCGGTGCGTCTCGCTGAGGGCTGCTCGCAGCCCGACGCTGTTTGTGATGCCCTGGCTCCTGCTCAGGCTCACTTGGCTGTGGGGTTTTACCCCGAGCCCCGGATAGGTTTTGTCCGTGCGTTTTGTTCACCGAAGTGCCCGCTCCCTCTTCCCAGTGTAAACTTTATTCCAGCAGGAAAAACAAAGTCTTAATTGCTCCCCGTCAAATCTCTCCTAGTCCAAGAAGTTAAAAGCTCCTTGAAATTGAGTTCCTTCTCCCCCGTGGACCTGTCTGTTTAAAAGCTCTTTGAAACTGCTTCTCTTCTCCCCTCCAGACTTGTCCCGCATTTGTTTGTTTCTGTTCGCCTGTAACCAGCCCGGCGTGAGCAGGTTTCTGTCAGTGCTTACAGCAGTGTTTTAAAAGGTGGGGAATGGTTTCTGTTCGGCCGGGTTGCAGAGCTGGCTGTGCGCAGGGGAAGCAGCTTGTGTCTGCTGGATAGCTGGGAGGAGAGAAAATGGTTAGAACAGAGAAGAGTATGGAGAAGAGTTACTTAGTTGCTGTCAGGGTGCAAAATTCAAGCGAAAACACCGATCTTGGTTAAGTACTTTTCAGCTGTGGTTTTAAAGAAGCAGCGTTTTGCCTGCTCTCGGGGGAGTAGGGGAGTGTCCTGTCTAAAGTAAATTTCACACTCAGCGTGGGGGAGGCAGCTTTTCTTAAGCAGTAGTACTTGATGGAGCAGTGCTATTTAAGGTACCTGTTAAATGCCTTTTAGCGTTTACGATGCCTTAATGGGCATTTCAGAAACGCCAAAGAGAGAAATTCCTTTTTGCTCTTTGCTCTCCTTTCCTGCAGGCAGGGGAAAAAAAAAGAATTAAAAATGGTGGCATATCCTACACATAAGTTTGGCACTCACGGTGGATTTTCACAGTGGTGCTTTTCTGGAGGTTTGAAGCCAAGAGCTGGCTTTAAATTACAAACTGGAGAAGGACAGAGCCCTGAGGTTTGGGGAAGAAGGAGGGGAAGATTGATTGCTCGGTTAACAGCTGAGCGCTTCTCCAGCTTCCACGACCTAATCTCCCGAATGGGGGGAGACTGGGAGTGTTTGGCATAAAGAGTACTTAACAAAAAGGTAAAGATTGAGTTTTCAGCATCTTTTTTTCCTTTGTATGATCCCTTTGCATGATTTACTGGCCTGTATTATCAGCGTTGCTGTAACAGGACCGCATGCTGGATGCAGCATAAATCCTAGGGATGCTTGCTGGCCCTGGAGCTTGGCTTGGCCCCAAGGCCAGGGACACGCCTGATGTTTCAGAGGTCGCACAACCATTCTACTGAGTGGCAGGAGGGCACGTGGAGCCAGGTCCCAGTAGTAGCCCCCAGCTTCAGCCAGCTGGCCGAGAAAGGGCAGAGCTGGCACTGAGGCCAGTGAGCCATCCCTGACATGTAAGGTGAACAGCACAGAGAATCGAGTGTTACACGCTGAGTGGCTCAGACTGAAGGGAGGAAAGTGGTCCAAGGGCTGGGTCCGTGGAGCTGAATTTTGCAGGGCAGGTGCAAGGACCGTGCCCCACACCTGCCATTTGAGACAGACATGGGGACAAGACGTGCACCTGCCGTTCTGTACCCTCCCTCCTTCTCCATCCTATGCGGTGGCTTTTGCTTTTGTCAGGATGCTCTGAGGTGCTCAAGCTGTAAAACTGCGTCAGAGCATTTCAGCACAGCAAGTACAGAGGTTACTCTGTATGACTGAAGATTAGTGTTAAGATCTCTGATTATTGCTTGTTTTAAGACATTTGAAGAGAGTAGGAGTGCATATGAGTAGCAGAAATGAGTCTGTAGGAGAGAGGTTGCATTTGCCAGAAAGCCTGATGCTTGTGGTATTTCTGTTTCAGTGGCATAGATCTGCAGGGGTATCCATCTCATTTCAAAAAAATTGTGTTTTGTGGGTGTGTAGAAGCTTTTATTCAACAGTAAGGGATGAATTAATATTCACAATAAATAATTAGAACTCCACTGCATGGGACTGAGAAGTGATACGTCTCCAGAATTCATTTGCCGAAACATGTCAGAAGGTTTACTCTGCAAGGTAGCTGACAAAAGAAACGGGTGAGCTTTCTGTGTTCATTTGTGCTTTGCAAAAAATACAGGCAATTTTTGCAAGCTCAGTAAATTACTGATGAGGTGGTGTGATACCGAGCGCGGCAGTGGTTTGTGTATCACTCTGTACAAGGCCTGCAGGCACTCCTCCATCTGCTCACGTTTTCTGTTTCTCACATGCTGTTTGCTTTCGCTAGTGAAAGTGATGTGACATAGGGGAGGATGCTTGTTTGGAAACAAGAAAATCCAGCGTCCTTTCTTCAGCCTCAGTGCTGTGATCCTCGGTGCTCACCTAGCGTTTGGGTTTCACTGTTTTGAAGGGTGGAAGGGTAAGGAAAACGAAGTGATAAAACATGCCTGTTCCTGCTCCTTAGTGTTTCAAAGACTGTAATAGTGATAACTGAGGAACTGATGTGCTAATGGATGCCATAGCATTCTTTAAAATCGTGATCTTAAGAAATGGTTACAGGGTGAGTTGGACATGGTTTGAATGTCAGCTGTTTGAGAACGATCAGCTTCTACCATTAGCTGCTGTAAATAGCTTACATCTGGAGCTATTGGGTGGAGAAACTATCCTCCAGTTAGCGTTGTTTTGTGTATAAAGTAAGGTTGAGGGGGGTTTTTAAGTTGCTCGCTGAGCCGTAGGTTTGCAGCTGTAGCTTTCTATGCGCTCCCTTCTGGAATGCACGGATGATCTGATGCCTGTGGTGTCCCCAGGCAACAGGGCTTGTGTCAGGTTTTTATGGTATATTCAGGAACGTGTGAGCAGAAGCAGAATGGATCTGAACGAGGACGAGTTTATTTTCTTGTCGAGTGTGTGATGTTCATCATGTGCCGTTCAGCTGCTCTGGGATACGGCAAGACCCTTGGGAGGAGTGTGGGACAGACTGGCAGAGCTCATCTCTTTTCTGCCTTTTTCTTCATTAAAATGTCTGCTCTACGGCAGCAACTGCAAGCTGAGATCTTTAGATGAATATCTGCCTCTTTTTTTTAAGATGCGGGCTGCTTTTCTCAGGCTGCTTGAGGTCATTTTAAATTGTCTGTAGACCCTGTCATTTACACTTATTTACAGTTGGAGGGTAAACAAAATACTTTGTTGCTTTGGATGCTAAGAATTTCCAGTTGTCGTTTATGTAACTTGCCTTTCAGTGTAGTCGTGGTTAGCATCATTTCTGGTGTGCAGAACAAATGCAATTTCCTAATTTTTGTGCGTAGGTGAATGCAGTACACAGTCAGAGCAACATGAAACCTGAGTGTTGTGCTGTCATCCCTGCTGGGCTCTCCTTGCTCTTTCTCCTGAGTCAGCCCTGCAAGGAAGGGTAATGATGGACAGCAGCCTTGGAAACCCTCTGTTTCCACCCATTAAAGCCAAGTTGTACCAGCTGAACCCAGAAGAGTCTTGAGAGGAGGCTGTACCACTCATTTTGGTAGGAAGAGGTGATGCTGTGCAGAAGTAAAATGTGGCCTTATCTATATTTAAAACAGAGTAAATTCTGAAGGGAGCAACACTGAGGCTTTTCCCTGAGGAGAAGCTACCTTGAATGATGCAGCTTTAGTTCATTCCATGTCATTTCACAGCTTTCCAGGCCAGATGTCAAGACACTTTTCGTAACTTGTTTGTTTCATGGGTCCTGTTGATACAGGCAAATGCCAGTATTTGTGATGCTGGGTTCCAGTCAGCTGATGGAGGTCAAGAAGGGCTGAGACAGTATCTTGTTGGCATTTACTTGTCTATTGAAAGCTAAAACATCCCATGAAACCCTGTTGGTTTTGCTTGTACATTGCTACTAGCCCTGCCTAGAAGTACAACTCTGTTTTCTCCAGAACCAGATGTCTGGATGATCTATGGCATGTTTTGTGGGCTGCTGGGGATTTTCAGTTTGCAGTTCCTTATTGCCTGGAGTTGCTCTGAGGCAGACATGCAGCTGAAATGCTCCCACACAGAAGAAAGAGATGCTCACAGGAAAGTGGATTTTTCAGGTTGGTTTGGTTTTATTTAGCAGTGCGTATTCCAATTTGCAACAGGCCGTTGAAAACTTTGAAATACAATTGTCATGACATACCTGAGCTGGTATACAAGGGAGTGTTTCCTTAGGTCATGTAATTTTCCTGTGTCTGAATCTGTGTTATAAAGAGAGAGGCCTCTTCTCACAGCTTTTTATGAGAAAATCATTTGCTAGTACAATTGCAAGATGAAGCACAAATAGGAGGAAACAAGATTTTAATGAGCTGCATAAATTCTCCTCAGCACTTTTCTTCTGAGAGTATCCATAGCGAATGACACATGAAGCTTTTAAATGACTTTAAAAGATAATAGAAGAGGTGTCTCCTTAGAGTATGTGGGAATGCTAAAGTGACGTTGTTTTCCATGAGGTGGAGGGCAGTGAAGTGAGGAAGAGTTCTCCACAGAGTACAGGGCATCATCCTAGGGCCTGGAGTTGGTGCTGGGTGGTTGGGAGTGCGGAGGCTGGTTTGCTTACCCGGCATGACAAAAGAGTCACTGTAGAGATGCATGAGCCTCGAAAAAAAGAGAAAGTACTTTTCCTGTTCAGTGTTGAACACAGCCTGGAGACTTTTTTTTTGCCTTGTGGTATGTTGTAGTGGAAAATGTACTGGCTATTTTAGGTTTTGCAGTTTTGGCTGCTGCAGTTCATCTGTGTTCGTGATAAAAAAGAGAAGATGCGTGTGGGACTGGCTGGGGCAATTATCACTCCCAAACGAGGTGTTACCATACGTGGATTAAGATAGAGCTGCCTCTCCAGCAGAATGCTTTTGTGGGAAACAGACAAGAGCTGCTGCATGTGCTGCAAGAAGATTTTCCACAGTTGCCTATTCACAGACAATTCAGGGAAGAGAAGTTGAATTCTAGATCAGTACAGAGTCAAGCAGCTGTGGAAAGTGGGGAGAGGTAGAATTCTTGCAGCCCAGAGGGAAGATGGCTCTGCACACAGCCAGCCCCCAGCTCTCTTCTGCTGCTGAGGTGCAGAAGTTGTTGATCACCTTATTGAACTGCGTGGCTTTTTAAAAAGTGCGTTTCTTTTGCTGCCTTATTTTTGTATGGGAAGGGGGAGGTGGCAAACGGGGAGAAAGAGCAGGTGTGTGGGCACAAAACTGCATTTGAGAAGTTGCTCTGCTCCTGTTACTGCTTCAGAATTGTCAAGCTGAGGTATCTAGGCACACTTGATTAGGCAACCTTCGTCACAAATGCCATATGCATCATGAAGATGTTTGTCTTCTGGATTAGTTTAGGCTTAGATGTTGTTTGTAGAATTGTCATTTTCAGTTGTTTTGAGTGTTTATTGTACTAGCAACCTAAAGTTTTCCTTTACTTTTGTTTTTGCAATGTTACCATCAGGTTAAGAGAAAATAATGTCCCTGCTGTAATTTTTAGAGAAAGTTCAACAAGCAAATTGTTAATGTTTAACCTCAGAGACAACAGTAAAACTCATTTTCAGAACTGCAAGAACTGTGGGTTTCATTTTTGTACTTGTCAATAAAAAAAAGAGCAACAGAAAGCAACCACAAAAACTCATCAAAGAATAACAAACAAAACCACCTCTATCACCAGTTCAACCAAAACATAAGTAAGAAGAAACAAAAGAGGAAACTCTCGAGCATATGGTAGTAGTTTTATTTCTATACGTCTTTGCTTCTTAGAATGCTGTATAGTGTGTAAGCTGCAAGCAGCAAGTGTTGTATTCAGCGGTGTATGATCAGCTGCTTCTCGGCACAGTGGTGTTTAGCAGGTGGTGTGTGCATGTGAGGTGTGTGAGAGAGCTCGAGTGCACGTGCCTCCTCCCTGAGCTGAGCTGTGGGCACTGCAGTTGGAAATATGGGTATCTACTGGCATCTGAAATTGAAAGGAATTATTACAATGTGAAGCAGTAAAGGGATGTTTACATCTTTGGAGAATTGGAGGTGTGATAAGAAATTGCTTTCGGTATTTTTGTTCTTCTGCAGTTTGTAAGGTTTTGCTTAAAAATATTACTGAGATAATTCATCTTTGCAAGCACAGCTCAGAAGCTCTCCCTCATAACTGGTATGCAGCTATTTCTCAATAATCCTCTCCCCCCACCACCAGGCTATTTTGGAAAAGTCATCCTAATCTGAAGGCAGGGAATATACTGGCAGTTTAGAAGTGCTTTGGTGACATGCTTCTCTTTTCCCTGTCCCCACAGCCCTCTGCAGAACAAGCTGTTCTAGGAAAAGTTGTTTTCCTGATGTCAGTAAGCCTGTGGCTCTGCTGAGAACAGGCTGACAGTCTAGAGACCTATTTCTTCATGGCTTTGCTAAAATAACATGTGCTAACAGAAAGAGAGCCTGGTCTATCCCTCTGTGCTGCAGAGCAGAGAGCTTTGTTTGGATTTTTAGAAGACTCCTTTAGAGCTGCCACTACCTGGAAGCTGCCATGTGTCTGTCTGTCACTGCAGGCCTTTTTTACTGTGAAAAGTACTGGCATAGCTAAAAGGCAATAAATACACTGCAGAGGTGAGATAACTGTGTTGGCCCAAGTGTGAACTTCGTGATACTGGTGAATAAGGCTGCTTTTCCTGGCATATGGCTTTGGGGAGGATGGCTATGGAATAGTGGGTGTAAGCTGTGTTGGCCAAAGAGCTCTTTTGGACCACTGTGTCTTCCTTCTTTGCTGAGACCCTGCAGCCCTCTTGTAGCAGAGTGGTCAGCTTTATCCAGCAGTTAACTTTTAATTGGTCATTGGTTTGATTTCGGGTTTCTGATTTAACGTGTGATATTCTGTAACTTCCATTCTGGAAGCAAGATGAACGAGTGCCTTAATATTTAAAGGGAATGTGATCACTTTGCCGAGGTTTTGGAACGCTGTTGGTGATCTTTATCTGTTTGCAAACCCCTATCCATTTTACATGGACTAGCTTCAGCAAATTAATAATAGGCTCTCTTTGCTTAGCTGGGTTTGTGGTCCCCTCTATAGAGGGAATGCCTGGTTCTGTGTAAGGCGCTACAGAGGTAAAAAACCTGCTGGTCTAGAGTATAAGAAAATTCTGTGTAACCACCCAGATTGGGGAGAGACAGAAAAATAGGTAAAATCATGTGCTGTTCTTTGAGAAGGTCTAATCTGCTTTTAGAAGCACTGTAATAATGAGATCTGTTATTCTGAGACGTGGGGTACTTTTACCATTGCGTCCTGCAGGAAAAGCAGTTGACTTGTACAATGAGGAATTAAGAACAATAGACCAAAATAGCTTCCGAAATTTGCTGACTTGGAAATATTCAGTGTTTCACATATGAAAAAAGACTTGGTCATTTAGTGAATTAAGTGGCACAAAGCTTTCCCTTGCAGTTCTCTTTTTACTTGTAATGAAAATGGAGAGTTTAGCTTAGAATGGGAGAAGAAAAACTGTGAATAGCTTCAGTCTAGAACTTCCCGCTGAAGATGCCTTTAACTTTCTGCTGTTGTTCCCTACTCTTTCCAAACCAGTTCCAAACTCTTAGTGGGTAAATGGGATGACTTCAGCCTTGGTTTTGGTTCCAAGTGAGCCAGCCCCACAGTGGAGTTTCTGTACCTACGTTAGCATGTCACTGATGAGTAGTGCTGTTGTTTGGTGCTGTGGTGCACAGACAGTGCAGCTCTGTGCAAGTAGGACCACAGTGGGTTAAAGCAGATGGATGAAATTGTCAGTCTGCAGAAACTGATAACATTAAAACTTGGCTCCCAAGCTGGTTCTGCCATTACTTAAACATGTGAATCAGTCTGGTTCCTAATGATTTGGAAAGGGTGTTTTCTTTCCAAGTCAGTTAAGTAAACTGGATGAACTGACCAACAATAAATAGGTTTCTCTCATTACACGTCCCTTTTTCCTGCATGTTTGGAGGGACAGACTGAGTTTATGTGCAGGGAACCTATTGCTGTTTCTTCCTCTTACAATATAGACAGCTGATGTAGTGTAGCACTGTGTTTCACAGCCAGAACCTCCTTTCTGTAATTCTTGAATAAATGAAAGCAGTTTGTAGTTATTGCATAATCTGGTAATTGCAACCAAAACCTTCTTGGGATTTGGTTTGGCAACAGTATTGGTGTGTGTTGATACTGTTTTGCTATTTGAACAATTTGTGAGAGAATGTATTGTGAAAACTGGGAAACTGTGTGTACTAGAAAAACCCCACCAAAACACCCCAAATCAAAGAAAAAGAAAACTGTACACACACACAGCCCCCCATCCTGTAACGCTTATAAAGCCAGATGCAGTCTGGGTTAATTTTTAAATCTAATGAACAATTAATGACTTTCTGTCCTTTAGGCTGAACATTGGCCAAATACAGTGGTTTCAGTTTTTACCTAGAACTGACTTTGGTATCTGTGCTGTACTTGGTTATGAAGAGACACATGTGGAGCTCATGGTGTTTCAGTCAAAGGTCCTGTATTTAGTACTGTTTCCACTCAGCTCCCTTAAGAGTGCTTATTCCTGTAACTTTCTGATGTGGCAGTCATTTGTGCTAGTCAGACAGTAGAAAGTAGGAGAAAAGGTCCTGTTTTCAGCTATAGCAGGAGAAAACATCAGACTCACGTTTGCAAATATTCCCCCCCATCCCCTTGAAAAAGTCTGATAGAAATGCCGTATAAAAGAAGGTATTGTGAAGAAAACTCTTTTTTTTTTCTGTGTCCCAACCCCATCTTCTGGGCAATTTCTTCTTTGCTTCCCTGTTCCTCTGTGCATTGATTAAATATCAAGTTAATGGTTTGCTTTTTTAAAAATTGCTTCCTTGAAAATGGGCCATCCTCCTCCCTTGCAGCCTAATGATGGAAAAGTACAGATGATATTGATATAAGCTGTGTTTACTTCAATGTAACAGCTTGAAAGACTGTTTGTGTACAGTAATCTGCCAAGTGAATAATGATTTGGTTTTACTTGCTCAATATTTCTTTCTTTCCCCTAGAGAGGGGGAGGACTGAAAAACCAGTAGCTGTTGCTGAGGTTAATAAGATGCATTTAAAAGGTCTTTAATTAAGCCATGCTGTTTTCTTCGAAGGCCCTTGAACTATTATTTCACCCCTTCCTCTTCTGTTTGACGTGGGTGAGTGCAAATAAGATGGCAGTGCAAGGGAGGTGCAGGCACTGACTAGATACAGATCTAGGATCCTGCTTATACACACCAAAGTCTCAATGCAAAGTAGGAAACCAGAGGAGGGTTGAAATGGTTTGTGTGAGTTCAGCTGGCCAAGGGTGTGCTGAAAGCTGAGGCAGTGGTGAAAATTGATGTGCCAGGGCTCAGCAGGGTGAACACACAAGGTGTTGATACAGCTGCTGCTCCAAATTTTATTGGTTCCTCTGGGTTTTTCTATGCTGTCCTCATTTGGGGCCAAATCATAGCCTTCAGCTTGTACATTGGGTTCCAGCTGATCTACCCCTTCCATATCTTTTGAGAGACTTAAACTGTGTATCATAAGGCAATATTGTACTTTAATGAAAAGAGGAATTTACACCAGTATCTGTTTTTCTGGTTTCCTTTGGCTTTAAGTTTTCAAGTCCACTTCAAAAAGGTGTTCCTGGTAAAGAGCTCTGCTTGAGCTTGTGCTCAAAAAGAATTCTTGACCTGGAGCTTTTACCCAGAGAATGGGTTTTGCATATGTATAAGCAAGTGCTCAAAACGGATTCCTGATTCACAGCTTGAAACTGAGGAATGACAGAAAAAGAGATGTAGAAAAGGGAGGGATATTAACCTTACAATTTCCTGTGTTCTTTCTCTGTTGTGTGCATTACTACAAGGACCACATTTCTAAGCAGGGCTATTAAGTGAAAAAATGGGGAGTTAAGGCACAATTTGCTAGTTGGGAAGGATTCTAAGAGCTGTTCTGAGGATTAATGAAAGGGAAGTTTCAAGAGGAATAGAAAAATGCATCAATAGTGAGACTCTTTCCTTACTCCTTTTTTTCAACTGGCTTCCAGAAATACTTACGGCAAGATTGCTTTGCAGAATTTTACTCTTTTGCAGCCCATGTTTAGTAACTGCAGTAACCAAGCAATTGGGCAAGATGGAAAAGTTACAGATTGTGTTAGAAAGTGTGTGCTGAGAATGTTATCCTGTGGTTCCAAATTACTATGATCAACTTGCCTTTTCTTGAAAATTCCTA
The DNA here is from genome assembly GCA_013398115.1 of Falcunculus frontatus. Classification (NCBI taxonomy): domain Eukaryota; kingdom Metazoa; phylum Chordata; class Aves; order Passeriformes; genus Falcunculus; species Falcunculus frontatus. Next base: position 3,097,585 of record VZRV01003485.1, read on the forward strand.
GCTTTCTACAGATAACTTGGTTGGATGTTACCCAGGTTACGTGAGGTGTTAGCTGCTGCTGGAGGTGTTATTCGTTCTGTTTGTGGATGTTTCATTAATGAATCTCGGGGCCAGCGAGAGAGTACAGAGAGATGAAGCAATCCTGAGTCAGTGCATCCCTGTGATGATGCAGGAAGCTATCTGCTTGGACGCAGGTTGTTCAAGAGGCTTTCTGTGCTTGGCACTGTATGTAGCTCTAGGCAGACAGTCAGAGGGCAAGGAGTCCAGCAGCCTGCCCGAAAGGATGTAAAACTGTCTCCAGGAGCTTGGTGCAGTGGCTACTGTAGGGCATCTGCTGTATCCCTGGGTGAGCAAAGCACAGACCTCCTGCCTCATTCTGAGGGCAGGGAGTGAGTATTGTTGGGAACATGCGTGGGAGGGCAGGGATGAGGAACCCCGGAGAGAGGCAGTGCTGACTCATTCTCCTTCCAAGTCTGTTGCCACCATGGCGTTGAGGACAGGAACTCGTTGGCTGTCACGATGAAAATACACATGAGGGCAGAGGCTTGGAAGGGCATTATCAGAGAAGGTGATGTATTCCCTGGAAGTTGTCCTGAGTCACCACTGAGTGGACAGAATGCTGGATATGCCTGGTGGAACTCCTCATGTGTATTTCTGCAGCACTTTGGTGTGATTTTCCAGCCTTGGCCACAAGTTTGGTGTGAAATCACCACCATCATTTCCTGGGTAGACATGGCTTCCTTTGGCTGTCAGGTTCTGCTTCTTAAAGAGGTGGTCGGATTTTATGGAAGTAGAACTTCCTTGACATTTTTGCTCTGCTCTTAGGGGCACAAGAAATGTTGCTGTGTTTACAGAGGAATGCACCCACTCACAAGTGTCTGGCCAGCGACTCTTCCCCAGTTTCACCCAACCTCTTGGCAGGCAGCCTCCCCCTCTTGCTTACTCCGTGCTGGCCCATCCTGCTGCCCGTCCTCTCCCTGGTTTTGGGATCCTGCCTAAAAGGAGGGTCTCCCTGTGGACCCATGAGCACTGCCTGCCCATCCTGGGCTGCTTCACTGGGGCTCTGCCTGACAGGCATCAGCTCATGAGGCTCCTGCTGTTGCATTAAGTTGTTTGCTCGATTGTTAAACAAAGTGCTTTTAATGGAAACATAAAACCGGATAGAAATACAAAGCCTAATGGAATAATCTCTTAATTGCAGTGCTGTAAATGACTATTCAGCACATGATTACTGTACTTCCAGGGGGAACAGGGAGGAGGAAAGACTATTGAATGAAAGACACTAAACACTTCAGCTGCTAAGAATGATGATTTATTACCAATCTGAGCATCGGGCTAAGCAGGGCAAATAAATTGACAATAGTTAAGTGCTTTTGGAGGTAGAAATTGCCTCATTCAGGGTATTCACTGTGTGCAACATGTAAATTCTACCAGGATAAAAGCACAAAGAGTGATTAATTAATAGTGGCGAGATACTCATGCATGCAGTGTCCTTAGGCAACCCAGAAAAAAGTATTAATCAGCACATTGCCCAATTATTGGCAGATAACTCCCGGTGTGTAGTAGTTTGCCATTTCAGCTAGAAAATGCTTTGTTCCTCTGCCTCCCTGTTAAAATCATGGGGTTTGCTGTGTTATGTGGTTCACAAAAAATACCCCATGTTTTTAAGCAGCCAAGGAGATGTGCTCAGAGGCACATTGACATTATCTTTTTTTGGTATTGCTGCAAGCCTTTCAAGGTACATTAGTCCTTAGAGAAACTGTGTCCATCCTTCAGATATCTCACCTAGGTTAGGCAGCAGCTGGTGAAACAACTATAATCTTGGTATTGAGTGGGCTGTCGATTTGGTGTACAGCTGTGTGCTCTCCAGAACAGGACATGGTTAGCAGGGAGCATGTTCTCCAGGAGCACATGCTGCTCAGGGAGGCGAGGTAAGCAGCCTTGCTGGTTCCCACCAGCACTTCCCTTTCCCGTGGTTTAGTGCCTGGATTCCCGGTGCTGCCTTAGGCAAGGACGCCTGACTTCACCTGCGTGCAGAAGCCCCTGTGTCGCTCAAGCCTTTCTTTGCACATCTGGGACGTGGCCGGTGCCTGCTGGACTCTCCGTGGGGCACACAGCACCAGGCTTGCACCAGGCAGGTCAGAGATTTCCAGTGTTTGCAGTGGCCTCGGCACTGCCAAAGCCATGCTGCTGTCCCGTGGGAACTGGAGCTGGCTGTTGCTTTTGGTCCGAGCCAGAGGGTGATGTTCCCACTGCCTGCACGCAAGTGTGGCTAATGATGGTGGAGCTGAGCACTTGGCTGTTTCTCAGCCTGCTTCCAATACCAGGGGAAATTAGGTGCTTTTCAAATGGAGGTGCAGATGTTGTGGTGAAAATGTGTTTTGTTTTGGTGTGGTTTGTTTCTGTTTCTAGGTTTTTTTCCTGGTTTGTTTTGTTTTTTAATTTGAAAATCAGAAATATGTTGAATAAGTGTGTACAGAATTGAAGGAGAAAAGTATTTGTATCTGTTTTAATATTATTATTCTTTAAAGGGATAGCTTTTTGTAGTTGCTAAAAGTAACAGCTTATGTAAATATTCTTAAAAAGCAGGAAAAATGAAAGATAAGATACTTCAGAATGTATTTTGGAGGGGTATATGCTTTGCAGTGTGCATTAGGCATGCATCAGTACCTGCCTAATGCACCCTGTCATGGATTATTGCTCTTGTTTAGATTGAACACTTGCCAAGTTCTTTCGAATGACAATGAGATGCTTTGTTCAGGCTGATGATTCGATTGCAGTTTGAAACTCCAGCACAGAGAGGTACTCTGCTACAGGGCATGTACACCTCTTAATAAAATTGAAAACCAGATAAAAACCATAGGAAAGTTAGCAGGGTCCTTCTGTGTATAGACGAAAAAAATTAGAAAATACTTCTGGAATAATTATAGTCTGGCAGAGACTGCAGGAAAGATTTTCAAATAGGCTTTTCAGCATATAAATAGATCTTTTCAACAAACATTGCTAATCTCGTTATGCTTCTACGTAGTCCTTGCTATGTAGATAAGACTTGTCCAACCTGTTACTTGGTACATGCTGTTATGTAAGTGAAAAACTCAAAAGGATAGGAAACCTTTCTTTCATGCGTGATGTGTTTGCTGCTAATTCCTATGAAAGCGTGAAAGAACCTATCTCTTTAATATTTTTAAATTTTTCTTAATCTCAATTTAGTTGCAGTACTATCCTGTTCATAGCATGTTAGATTTGATTTACTCAATTGTTTGTGAAGGATTTACACTGACAGTGTTTCCCAAGAAATGTTACAAAGTTGCTGTTGTGTTTAATAGGTTGCAGGGGATTAAAAATTCAGGAGGCAGAGTTGCATATATCCATATTTCTGAGACAGTTTCAAATGCTCATATTTGTAGGTTTTGCTTTTGATATGCCTCACTCAAATTAAACCACTGATAGCATTTGATGTGGAGTTAATTCTTTGAACAGCTTCAGGTTTGCAGTTGGGAAAGGAGCAAATTCTCAGGCTGATGTTACATTCTTTAACACGCTGGGCTTTGAGCTGCATTGAGCTGTCAGCTCCAGGAGTCTGTGCTGGCCCTCAGCTGGGATGGTTGCAGACGGAAGAAAGGAGGACCCTTTGGACTGTGCAGGAAATCTGAGGTGAAAGGCTCTTGGGCTCTGCAGCAGTCTCACTGCCAGTCCTTGCAAGCTGTCTGACAGCATTTACAACAAGCTGGATGAAGTCAGGTCTTTAGAAAATGGGGAGTTGGGGATGGCTGAAGGGAATTAAGCTAAGCTGAGCTGCGTGTGAAGTGAGAATGTGGCAATACGTGTATGTTGTGGCACCTGTGGACTGCGTGGCTGATGGAACAGGAACTGCTTGGCACAGCATGGACAAGGTCAGCTGATAGCAGCTCCTAGGGAAAAGCAGTGACATACTCACTTGGCCAGATGTGCAGGGATGGTAGCTACGTGAGGAGAGTTGTGTGAGACGGGATTTAAAATGCACACCCATTGATCAGCTGCTCACTAAACATTTTAGGTTTTTTCTACTAACTGTGTATCTTGTTGGAATTCTTTTTTGCTGTAGTGGAGAACAATATTGTTGGGGTTTTTTTAGTGACATTTAGGAAATTCTGTAAAATTAATGAAGAAAAGGCATGTCCACTTGAATAATTTTAATGTAGTCTTTAAAACAGAAAATTTACTGCATTTGACTTCCCGTGCATGCAGTAAGCATTTCAGTATCCCCTCACAGAACTAAGGTAGTAAAATAGATTTTAAGACTTGAATCTTTGGTTTAACTTGCAAAATTATTTCTCGTGGAAAATTAAACATTAGTTTTCCAAAATTACCCAGCCGATATCATCTGGATTATTATTTTTCTTTTTTTACATTGCTGTAACTTGCTTTTTATCTTAAGGCCTGTTAACTGACAGTTCTTTCAAAGGCTTATGATTTTTATGAGGGTCCTGGAGAAACTGTAACTGGGTTGGAGGGGACCATTGGGCTTTGTTTTACTGAGTACTTCTGAGCTACATTAGGAATAAAATGTTTGGATATTGGGTGGGAAGACACAGTAGGTCTAAGCAAGCATGGTTTAATTTCCTATAATCAGTAAGGTGAAAGTATCTGTGTGAATCAAAATGTTGTGATTGTGTGAAAAAATGAATTAAAATAGATCTGGGAAATTAATATTAAAGGTAAAAATGCTTTTTCTTGATCCCTTAATTATTTGGCTCTCTTTCAAATAGTATTAGTTTGCAACAGCCTTTTTACCTAATCACTCATGGTTTGCCAGTAAAGGACATTGTTTTGGAGCGTATTTTGAAGAAATAGAAAACTAATTTAATTTTTACATTCTGCTTTTTGTGCCTTACTACTGCAAACGCACCGTTCTCTTGCTGCCTTTAAACCTATTGATTTTACTGAACAACAAGAACAGCAAAAAAGATATTTCAAGGCCAAAGCAAATGAACAGGTAGGATGGGTTTTATATAAGGCAGAATGTAGGTTGTACCCCATGCATTTTCCCAGGCAAGCCTACAACAGTTCATCCCAGGTGCTGGATTTCTGCCATTGAGATAGGAATTCAGAGGCAGATGGGTACAGTGGGAGATTTCATGCACCACTTCACTGAAGAAAGCCTTCAGACTGCTCGGGCAGCAGCTGATAACCACTTCTGACTATTCAAGTATGCCTTGTCAGCGTTAGAGACACTGATATTTTCCTAGTGGTGAGTGAGTTAATAAAATATCACAGTCCTGCCTCTGTGTTTCCTCTGGGGGAACACCTTCTCCCCGTTCTGGGCAGCTGTGCACGCATGTATGTGCTCTGAAAGACTTGCTGCTCACCCCGTGGTACTTACCCTGCTTCTGTGCTCATGCAGCTGATTTAAAGAGTCCTACCAGAAAGATTTGGTTTAGAGATAACAGCTGAAGCCGGGCAGTGAAGTGCAGAGTGCTGGAGGATCTGGCCAGGCTTAACGAAACTTGAGATTTGGCACTCTTCCATTGATTTTACTTCAGTCGCATAATTTTCCTGAGCTGGGGTTTGTAAGCTAATGAGTTAAATTTGTTTACATGTCTCAGGCTGACTTAAACAATCGAGAAAAATGCATGATGTTTTTTATTGTAAGTGACATGTAGATAATCAAGAGGAAGAAACACTGTGGGAGAGGGTAATGCTGCAGGGCAGTCCATTCCCAAGCAGTGAGAGATGTTCCAGGTGCTGGTAATCCTGGTGGAGAGCAGAATGTATCAAGCTGAGTTCCTAATGGGTCTACTCACCTTAATTTTTCTTGCTGCCCACCTCCTGCCTGAACAGTGACTTAATCCGAATTGCCACTGTGCTGCTCTGACATGGCCATGTGTGAGTTCATGTCCACATGCTCGGTTCACGGCAGTTGCCAAGTGCTTTACCTCCATTTTCATCAAGGGGAAAAATCCAGCTTGCAGCAAGCTCCAGGTGCTGCAGAGGCAGGGAAGGTGCCGCTGGAACAGTTGCTGCAACAGCGGCCGGGGCACAGGGCTGGTGACCCTGCTGTGCCAGCATCCCTGTGCTTGCCCTGTGGCAAGTCGGGAATGATGCCAGGTTGCATTTTGTGGATGAGAGACTTTGTGACTGCAGCTGACTCTTAAATCCATAAAAATGGGAAAAGGTCATTTCTGAGACAATCGTGGGTGACTCAGAGTCCCCTCTCTGTTGGAGCAGGATCTGCTCAGCAGGGAATGCCGCTTCTCCTTAGAAGCGGATTCTCGGACAAAGCCAGGATGTAGCACGCTGTCAGAGGGATCTGGGTGTACCAGCTGAGCCTGACCAGATTGGCCCTGGGTCTGAGAGCTCTCTGTGGGAGGAGGCACTTGGGGCTATGTGAAAATGTTTGCTCAGCTGTGCAACAGAGCAGTGTAGATGAGTTAGTGGCAAACTGAAGCCTCCCATTTTGATACAGAGAATGAAGTTTAGAATAACTTATTTTTCACTGTCACCTCTGCAAAGTAAACCCATTTGGGCAACTGTCTTATCTGTATCCTGACAAAACTAACTTTATGATCCTTGCTGATGAAGTGAGAAGAGACATGGATGGGCTCCTCCTGCTTGCAAAAGCTGCTGGCATGGAAGCTCAGTCGTGTCTCGGTTGGGTCACCACAATCAAGGCTGCCTGGTGTGCAGCTATGAGAGGGCTCTTAAAATCTGGGGAACTCGTCCTGGAATCAGATCCCATCCTAGGCTGCGCTTCTAGAGCTGCTCCTTCAGCTGCAGCCAAGACGCCAGCAGCTTTGACTTTCTGTGCATACCCGGTCACTGAAATAGCACTTGAGCTGCAGATCTTTACTCACCTACCCAAAAAGACGCGCATGCCTTCAGGGCTGAATGGCAGTCAGACCACTCACGTGGCTTGGGGAAATCCTGGGATGTGTGCCTGAGACTTCCGGGTACAGAACGCCTTGCAGAGGCGAAGTGGTCAGGATTTTTCACTGCACATACCCGGTGATTTAAATTTTTCACATTTCCTGCTTTGCCTGCCACATCCAGAACAAACAAAGCCCTAAATTCATCAACTCCTTGTCTGCTTTCCTTGTAATTACACTTCACACAATCACACCTTCTTAAAAGCCCTTTTAGTATATTTGCATTTAGATGGAGAATGACAGCTTTCGTGTTCCCCGTCTAACTTATAATTAACACCTTTTCTGACTGTTCTATTAACGTCATCTACACGGGGAGAGGCTAAAAGCCTGGGTAACTTTAGAGACTTCATTTCTGCAGCATCACAAGTGGAGAGGCTGCCTCTTGGTTTGTTCAGGTCTTCAGCTATGGCACCATAGTTACATGATCTGTAATTGTCACGTTTTTCCAGATTTCCTAAGTTGCTGTTGTACGTGCCAGTTTATGACTTAGTAATGGTTAGATTTTAAACATTTCGGGGCGCGAGGGAAAGTCCGAGTCATAAACTTTTCACTTGTTTGCCTTTTTTGAGTAGGCACAAGAGGTTGTTACTGTCAGTTATTTGCGTCTTTTGACAAATCTTTTTCCTCTTTTGAGACTTCGTGGACCACAGGCTGAGAACTTTTAAGTGCGCAGCCATTTGCACTGGGGTTTAGGCTCAGTTCAGTGAAGTATCTGTCATGTTTGAAGAACATCTGAGAGTTCCCAGTTCCTGCTAAAGTCGCTGGGCGCTGCAGGGGCTCAGTTCTTCTCAGGAAAAGATCAGGCTTACTCCTGGGAACTGCTTGATGATCAAAGGCCTATTGATGCTGAAAGGAAGCAAAAACCTTTTAGTGGCTGAGTAATGAATATAATTTTAAACTTGGCAACAGTGGGAGGAAACAAATAAGTACGAATTCGAACCCAAAGATTACCATAGGAGAGACTGAGTGAGAAGATGATTAATGTTACAAAAGTTGAACTGCCTTTTTTTTTTCTGGTGAAAGCCAACTTAGCTTCTACTTAAGCAAAGTGGCAGTTCCCTTCTGCCTGTTCCCAGCCTTCTGTACTTCAATTTTTTTGTGTAACCTAGAGGGCTCTGTATTTAAAACATAAAAAGACGTGTATTCAGGATCATTTTTCTGTATGCTTTGAAGGGAAGGTTGCAGCAGTGCTGCATTTTCTTGGAACATTGTTTTTGTTCAAAAATATTTGACAGGATGTTTCTTACAGCCATTGTAGATAAACAAGTGAGCTGTGAGGCCTTGATCTCTTGCTCTGTGGGTCTGATGCCCCTGTCATACAGCCATTAAACAGGGCTGGATAGACTTGATGAGTTGAAGGAGCTAGAGGAAGCAAAATCTTGAAAAGCAAATTCCAAGAAAATTCATATTACTTCGGTGTGAAGATATGTATTTTTGGGAAGCATGTAACCAAAGCTGATTGATGATGCTGATGCAGAAAATTATTGACTAAGTGTACCATCTGTTGTACTTCTGCCCTGTGTTTTTCTCTTATCATTTGTGTATGTTCAAACCATGTGTTTTCTGAGAAGCGGTGTTTGATGTGAAACAGAACTTAAGAAATTCAGCAAGTCCCAACTTGTCAATGTTTCCATAAAGGAAGGGAAGCAAAGGTTGGGATGAGGAGTTGTTGATGCTGTTTGGTATTAACTGTGTGTTGTCCTTTCATCTGCTTGTGTTGCAGTCACTGTCAGGCTGCGTAGGTGATACCAGTGTGAGAACTGAGCACAGCTGTGATGCTCAGGAACTTTCTGTGCCGTGCCTTTATCCACTTTTCTTTTCAAGCTGATGGGATGATGAATGAACCTGCATATTTAATCTTTGCAGATGTGATCTTGGCTCTATAAATTGGTAGCAATTCTTCTGTGGAGACTTTAATAGGAACAGAGCCAGGGTGCTGCAGCAAGGCTGTTGTGATGCATCCTTGTGATCTCTGTTTAATTGTTTTTGGAGATGATGTGTCTTGCCTTAAACAAAAATGTCTCTCAATCATGATCAGCAGTTTCTCATGTTAAAAAAAGAATCAATTTTAATGACAAAACAGCTTCAATCAATTTGTGTTTTCCTGCAGTTGTACTAAAATGAAACGTTGTGCCTCAGTGTTTCAGAGGAAGAGGTTCTGCGTGTTGAGAGGGAAGTGAGTGGTTTTTGTGTGTTTGCTTTTTAACCTTTCTCCACCCACTTTCCCTGCTCCTGGGTAATTCCTTTTGGGAGCCAGCACTAGATCTTATTACAAATAAAGCAGATTTTTATTTTCATTTCATTTTCATTTGAAGAACACATGGGACAGAAGAGGCAGAATTTCTTCCTGCAGTGGTCTATTTTTTGAAAATGTTGTCATGGTCTGGATTGTCACATATCAGCATTTGAAACTCTGTAGTAAGGATTGGCATGTCACTGAGAGCAGCTTGAGAGCACGTCGGTATTTGATGGCTTCTGTTACAGTCCCAAGTCTGGATGATGTTGCAGGTCAGGGTGTGTGCTTTGCTGAACTTCCTGAACCAAATCCCTTATTATGGGAGCCAGTGCAGTGCCTTCACCTTGGGCTGCTTTGAGCCTAGGAGAATTCTACTGTTTCAGTCTGTAGCAAAGCACAATTTCAGGGTTTTTTGGGGGGTGGGAGTGATTTGTTCGTGTGTCCCCCAACTCCCAGGCTCCCATGTGCTTGGTGTGTTGGTGCCAAGCTTCGAGGTCCAGTTTCCCTGAGCATTTCCACAAACCAGTAAGGATGAGCTTGGGGGTGGTTTTGAGGTTTTTCTTGAGTTCTCATTCTAGGAAAATCTGAATATCAAAGCTGTGAGTCTGAAGAGGTTGCTGAAGAACAGGGGTTCTCCCTGCAGCTTTGGCAGCAGCAGGGTTGGGGCTACGCGTGCGCGAGGGACACCTTGCTGGAGCCTGGCAGACGGCGTCTCTGCATGGGTTTCCTTGCTGGCGCCTGGCAGGCCATGGAGACCTTCTCTCCTCTTGGCACGGGGCCACACAGCGCCTGAGCTGACCATGGTTCTCGGAGGCTTCCTGCCTGGCTTCCTGACACTTGACCTGAGGGTAGCTGCTGTGTGAGTTACAGCACAGCCCAGGTTTTCAAAAGCTTTGAAGAGCATACTGACAAATACGCTCAATGGCCAGGCGAAGGATGGGCAGAAATGGTGTCTCCACTGGTGCTGGGAGTAGGATGTCCATAGGCTCATATTAAAAAAGTGGGCGTTTCTGTAGACAGCAGATACTTCTGCTCTGAATTCAGAATGCCATCTAGTGCAACAAAACTTATTTTTTTAAAAATAAAAACCCCTCAGTATGAGATGAGGCAGCATGCATGCAAACATGACACCTATATGATGAAATAGAATTGGAAGCAGTTTTAGCTCTTGCCTTCAGATAGTTTAAGGTCTTGTCTGTAACTTGGAGAAGGGAGGGCTGCTGCTCTCAACTGCATTACTAGATAAGTAGCTACTCAGTGGTTTTTCCCCTTATCCTTTTGCTTTTGAAACTGTAGCTCCTTCTGTTCAATGAAGTTGGAGGAAAACTCGGAATGAAAATTACATTGACCCGATTCAGACAGGGAGGCAGAGGGTGGATGACGATCCTGAGCAGCAAAGGGGAGGGGAATGACCCCTGGCCTGGCTGCAGGGGCAGTCAGCTATGCATGGCCAGCAGCCTGGACCACTGTACCCCGTGAGGGTGTGGAGACTGAGCTCACTGAGCATTGCTCGGTACTCCCGTACGTGTGCGAGCACCCGTGTCCGCCGGGATGTTCCCGAGCAGGCACCTTCGTCTACTCTTAAACCTTCAGGAGCTGGCACTATGGTAAAAAAGGCAGTGTCCCTGCCCCTCCTCTCTGCCCCCCCATCCACAGTCTAGAAAGAATTTATTGCTGGGAAGAGAGCTTGGGGTCAAGGAAGGTTCAGGGAAAGAAAAGGCCTTTAGGGGTATTACAGCTGCTGTCTTTGCAGCAAGCGGCACCTAAGTTGTTTTACATTCAGTGTCAGGGTACATATAGGAAACACAGCTACTTCTCATCATAAATATTATTGTTGTGAGAGACTCAAGTGGTGTAGGGTTTTCCTTTTGTTTGAACGTGATCAGAACCTCTGAGCAAAACAACTTGATTACTCTGAATTTGGGTGCTTGCCAGCCTAGAAATAGAAGGACATCCGTAATCCACATAGATGTAGCACAGTGTTTTAGTAAAAAGCAATTTTCAGGGTCATAATATGTGGCCTGGCTTTTTGTGAAATGCTTTCACTCAAAAAAATAATTTGCAAGCATGCAATTTCAGATAGTAGATATAGCTAAGATTGCTTCTAGCTTGCCTTATAATTTTTCCTAAGTTTTTGCATTTTCCAGTTGGTGTCTCCCACACCTGACTGCACAAAGCTTTCCTGGCACACACAGGGCAACTGCCCAACTAACTGCTTATAGATAGGAAATTGCTAGCATGCAAAATGACATCAGATGCACAGGGGAAATGGTTCTGTTACACAGTTTATTACAGAAGGATTGTATGTATGTACTGAAGCAGTGGTCTGTGATTCCTGTTTCCTTCTTTTTTCTTTTATGAACATTTAAAATCGTTTGTAGAAGTAGGGTACATGGATATTACTGGACACTTCTGTTTTGCTATATTTGGGAACAGTTAGGCACTAGCAAAGTTGGAAACTATGCTAAATGTGCACAGTCTAATCCCTGAATATGTTTTTCTGTCCTAATGGTGCAAGTACATATATGGCTGCAGTTCCATATATAGAAATTTGCCATCCGGCAGCATCGTTTTCCAGAGCTCCCATTGAGTCAGGAAACCCCCTCTGCAGCAGCCAGACCTCTTGGTTACCTGCTACAGCAAAGCCATTCGTCTGCCTCTCCTCTAGGAATGATTAAACTTTCGTAGCATTTGGGAAGATGTCACTGGTGGGGAAGACAAGGCTCTTCCCCTGTAAAGTGGATGCTTGAGAATTTGTTTGTATGACGAAGAACATAGGAATTGTATGTATACAGTAGACTGTGCAGTAGAGTAGAAATAGGACAGGAGAGAGATGCCTGCATGCTTTTCCTTCCCCCATGTCTATAAAGATTAGAGCAAGAGATTCCTTTGTTTTGCAGTAGTGTTTCACACACAAGATGGAGTTTAAAGGATCTGGTTTTCCATAAAGTCTTTCTGCTGTGCATGCGACATAGGTTTACTGGTGCTTTGGTGTGGGGCTGGTGGAATTGAGTGCATGCAGATGTGGTTGAGGAGGAACAGGGGGATTTGACCTGGTGTTTTCTGGGTTTCTGAGACTTTCTTTCTAAATACATTTGCATGATTGCTTTAAAAGCAACTACATGGGTTTCCTGGTGAGCAGCTTTCAAGCCTGCTTATTGCCAAGTAGGGTTGCCTTGTTTTTTGCTAGGTAGGCAAAGCTCATTGTTTGAAAGTGGCAGCACCTTCAAAATAATGGATTCTCTTTTACTCCTGGGTGAAGAGTTGGGGTGGAAGACTGAAGGAGAACAAGAGTGGTAGTTTTTCACACTTATTGTTGCAAATGGATTTGCCAGCTGCTTATCACCCCCACCGACTGCTTCTCAATTTGTTTTACAATGAAATGGATGGATAGTTTTTTCCTTCCCACTCTTCTTGAAGGATGGTATCAGGAGTAGAAATCACTGAAAAGGGTGCATGTACCTTGTGCCTTGTGTCACTTTACTGTGTTGTGCAGCAAATTCTTGATGTAACTGCTTTGTCAGCTGTAACCATCCCATGGATTTCAAAATTACTTTTATTCTGGATGTATGCCATTGTCTGAAAACCAGGATTTCTGTACAAAGTCGATACTTGCTGATAGCACTGGTGTATGATGTTAATCGTCCTTCATTTCTCTCTTTCCTAAAGCTTGTGCAACGAGGACAGAAACTTGCTGCGGATTCGAGAGAAAGAGAGACGGAGTCAGGAGGCACTGGAAGACAAAAAACAGTTCTCTGAGAAGATTCCCCTCTTTGCAGAACCCTACAAGGTAATGGTATGGGCTGTGAGGGGGAAGAGAGGAGGAAACAGGGTTGGGGTGGAAGAGGAGAGCTGTGGCTCTGCATGGGGTATAGCAGACTTGAGCATGATAAATACAAACACAACATCTTCCCATCTGCCTAATTTTATTTCCTCAGAGTATGTGCTTGAATCTCTGTTGGTTGTGCAAGAGCAGTATGGACTTTGGGCTGTCCTCCTGTAGTTTGAGGGAGAGTGCTCAGGAGCAGCTTGGCTGCTTGTCTGCCTGCAGCTGTATAACAAATAGACCTGATATTCATGCTCCTGGTGGCTGCAGGTGCACCAAGCTCAGCTTGGAATAACTGATAGTGGCTCAAGCAGTCCTGTCTGCTTTGGAGAGAATTGCAGGATCAAGATGAGCTTGCCTAACTTTCACTCATGGTGATGTGTGGTGATTTAAGTTAAAATCCTGAAGAATGTCTTCCTGAGCTGGATCTCTTGGGGAGCTTTTGAAATGTCCACCTCTTTGTTCTTCCGTTGCAGACTAATAAAGAAGATGAGTTGTCAAGCCGAATTCAGAACATGCTGGGCAATTATGAGGAGGTCAAGGAGTTCATGAGCAACAAATCCTGTCAGAACCTTATAGGGATTCCAAAGAGTGTTGCCCCTCTGTTTCCCCCTGGACAGCCTGATCGCCCGTACTTCCCTGAGAAGGCCATCCGTACATTGCCATCTTCATTCCAGCACCCGCCCCGCCGTCCACCCGTGGGACCTATGGTTGTAGCCCCTCGTCCTCCAAGCCACTCCAGTCACTACCAAAAGGCACAGTCAGGAACAGAACCAGCTTCAGCTTTGCACACCAAGAGCTGCAGCGTACCCAGCGCTCGGAGCCACGGTCAGGAACACGGCCATGGTGGCCGGGACAGTCAGGCAGGTTTTCCCCACAGCCACAATGACAAGCCTGGGAGTGGGGAAGGTCGTGCTCATGGCCTGCAGGCCTCCCCTCTGGCGCTTTCCCCGTTCCTGCCATGTTTGTTGTCTTCTCCAGTGGCACCCCTGTCACCTCTACATTCCAGCCAGCACATCAATTCCAGGTCACAGAACAGCAGCAAAAGTCATGGGTCGACCTACAGTCAAGCCAGATCATTACAGGACTTAGTGACAGGATCACAAGAGAAGGAAAGTCGGGACAGCCCAGCCGTTACCTTGACCAGCACCACTCAGCCTTCCTCTCAGACTTTTCCCCCTTCTTTGACATCAAAAGCCAGTGCAATGCAGCAGAAACCAACTGCCTATGTCAGACCCATGGATGGCCAAGATCAGGCACCATTTGAATCCCTGGAGCTCAAACCTCTTCTGGAGGAATACCATGAAGGAGCCAATGAAGATGTCTCAGATTTGAAGGCAAAAGTTAAAGCGGAACTATCCAAGTTGGAAACCCCTTCTGAGCCCAAGGAAGAGACTGATGAAGATCTCTCAGATTTGAAGGCAAAAGCCAAAGCTGAACTATCCAAATTGGAAACCCCTTCTGAGCCCATAGAGGTGAGTGCAATTTTTGGGTATCTTTGTTGGGGCAGGGTAAGTTTGGCTGTGGGAGAACAGGTCATTAAACAGCAGTGGCTGCCAGAAGCAATGATGACTCTGTGTGTGTTACCCTGTTTGGAAAGTGCATTTTGAGGTTGACCTGGGTGTGAGATACCTGTTTGAATGGTGAAAATGTGACACTTCCTGTGATTTTTCTGTTGTTTTCTCAGTGAGGCTGCAGCAGGTTTTATGGTTCGATCCTGCCTCTGTGCCCATAATTTTTGTTTTCCTCTAAGGCTTGTTAAAAAGAAGGGGAAATGATATGATGAGAAGATCAAGTGTTGATACAGTGTGTCAGGACTCTGTCTGAGTGGTGGTGGGTGGAGGCCCCAAATCCTCACTGAGTATTGGAACAGCCAGCAGTGCAGTGACTTCTGTGGTCACCTGGGCTTTGTGATAAGGGACTGTGAATACCACAGGATTCTCCTCTCTGAGTTTGTAAAATCTCACTGTAGACCCATAGGAAACTATGACTTGATACTGCAAGTTTCCTTGTTGTACTCCATCAGTTTTTGCTGACCCAAGGCCACCTCTCTGGTTTGTCATGTGGGATGGAGGCAGAATCCCTGACTAGTAAAGCAGTGGGAGAGGAGGAGCAGCATTGTAGATGCGTTGTTCAGCAAATGCAGCTCCTTTTCCTGTGCCCTTTGAAGTCCAGTTTCAGCTGTGCCAGGGGACCAGCACACTGACTCTGCCTGCCTCATGGCTTGGCCTCCTGTGGGCTCAAAGGCACTTGGTCCCCTGCTACATTTTGGAGATTTACTGTGCTCATCCTTCAGCATTGAGGTTACTGCTGTGCCCTATGGGATGTAGCATCCCATGGTGCTGACCTAAGATAGCTATTCGAGGAGACCTACAGAGATTGTTTCAAATTGCATTTTACCACCTTTGTAATGAAAAGGAAGAGTGTGGGTGCAGTCTGCTTTTCATGGAAAAGGGTGTGGATCAGCTGCAAATGGCTGTAGGCGGTATCTTGTGGGAAATGAGAGGAAACTGTCAAAATGACATTGTTGAGAAGTTGTGAAAATACTTTCATGCTGAGAGACTTTATTTGCTACCAAGTAGGTTTGGCATTGCACATCACACCTCAAAACAGGAAATTCACTGAGGTCCACATTACCTTATTTGCTTAGTTGGATATTTTACTCCTGGGAGACAAATAAAGCAGTGCAGGGCATCACCATCTACATTATCTTATTGTCTCATCTGCATTATTGTTTATCTCTTTTCCCATCCCCATACTTCTTCTATCATCTCATGTATCTGGTTTAATATGAATTTTGATAGGGCAGCATTAGCTATGATGCTGTGTGCTGAATGAAACCTTTTTCTCACTTTCTGTTGAGCATGTGAGTCTGAGTCCAAATGCCCATGAAAATCCTACAGTTGCCAGTACAGGAGCAGCATTGCTCATACTCCTATTAGATTTGTGGCAAAGTTAGAACACAATAAAAAGGTAATTGAAGATAATAAAAGAAACGTTTTTAAACAAACCAGGACCTGGATTTTAATTATATGCTTAGTCCATTTTGAAGCTGATAGAGGAACCTTTTTTGTGAATATGCTGAATGATCCTCCTTTGCAGAAGAGATCTTTAGGCTATGGTCCCTGACTGTTTTCTGTGCATAGGCAGGGAGGAACACAGGCATTTTGAATAATGGCTCTGTAAGCTCTAGTGAAAAACACATTACTTCAATTTCTGCTTTTTTCAGTCTTGTCATTGTCACATTTGCTAATTGCTGATTGGTCTCAATGATGAATATCTATTTGATAATAGAGCCCTCCAGTGCTGAAGCCTGGAGGGAGAAGAGAAAGAAACAATGAGGTTGCACCCATGGATACATGGCCTATGTGCTGGATGTACAGTACAAGAGAGGCTGACTGGGGGTCTCTTGGCTGATGAAAGGTCGTCTTTAGTTTTTGGTGAGACAGGAGCTGTGGGGAGGCTCCTGCCCTGCAATGACCCTGACAGTGAATAGATCTAGACCAGAAGAAACTCTGCTGTTCTTCCCTCTTCTTCCCTGAACTCTTTGGCCCCAGCTTACTGAACAGCCACATGCCAAATACAGTTTTCCCTGTGATCTCCCTTGACATGACTTAGGAAAGCTATTTCCTGAACCACATGTGTTCTGGTTAATTGAATTTCTAAGGCATGTTTCACCTGCAGCTGTGAATTCATTATTGGCAGCTTCTGCTCATGGGAACACTGCAAAGTTCAGCCTTCCAGCCCAAATAGACACACAGTTTCACTGTAAAGTGAATGAATCCACAGTGGATAACAGTGCAGTGACTCACTTTGCATTCAGAGACACTGAACAGCTCCTTCCCCTCTTCCCCAAATCAAAGCCTTCACTTTCAAATGTCATCACTGTCCCTTTAAGGCATCTTTCCAAATTTGTTGTGAGAAGGCTTGAAAGTATAGCACACATGAAGAAGCTTAGATGTATCCCTTCTCTTCATGTGCCAGGTTTTACCTCTTCCCCAGCACCTAAACAAAGATGCTTTTAAAGCCATTCTCTCTCTCCGTGTCTTTAGGAGAGCTGCGACACCAGCAGAGACCCTTGTCTGGCCTCCGTTGACACAGACTGTGATGTGTCGAGGGGAATCAGCTTGACAGCAGGGCAAGAAGCAGCGAGGCTGTTTTGAGGGAGAGTGTTTATAAATCCTCAAGCATTATTAAGGGCATAGCGTATGGAGGAATGCAAGGCCCTTGATGCTCACTGAAGATTTGGCTTTGTTTTCCCAAAAATTTTGTGTATAGTAGGGCTTAGCTCCTTTTACCTCGTGCAGTGAGGACTCATTGGACTCTCCTGCCTGTGAATTGGGAAGCAAATAGGGAAGAAGCCAATTTAAAACCCCGAAACAACAACAAGCAAGAATGAAGCAGCTCAGATGTGTTAAGTCTTTTTGGTAACACTGTATTACCTTTGAAGCACAGGGTGCCCACAAAGACCTCTGGATTCAAATCACTGTCATTGAGCTGTGTTTTCCTCAGTAAACATTTATCAATGGTCACCCATTAAAACATGGTTGATGTATAGTAAATAGTAATTACTAAATACCTACGAAAAAGGTTGGATGGCAAATATAAAAAGTCCATTCTAGGTAGATAATTTTTCACTGGACTTCTCTTCATGGCCCCTGAGTTTTTCTACTGGCAGGAATTGTCAGAAAGGTGAATCCTGTAAAGTAGAAATAAATGTATTATTTTAATCCTGCATCCTTTCACAATGAAAATCTTTAAAAACATATGTAGCACTTTTGGCCTTACATAATGAATACACAGTAGTTAGCATTAAGCTATTGTTTTCATCTTTCTACCAATCCTTTATTTATTTCTCATTTACTGAATAGAAGCGAGATTGTGTTTTGTTTGGAGTTTTTTCCCCTCACCCCTTGTATTCCTTTTTTTGATTATTTTTTCCCCTGCTTTACACCAAGGCAGGTACCAAGGTGTTACTTCTGTGTCTCCTCTGCTGCTCTTTTATAATCAGAGGTGCTTTAGGTGATTGGAGGAGGGTTTCCGTGCTTCACCACAGGCATTGTGTCAATTTGTCTTATTGCTGGTGTGTGACTGCTAAAGAAGCAGATCAAATATGAATGAGAATTGTTACTCTTTCTGACTGTTTCGGGTAAGAAAAGTTTTAAAGGCAAAAAACGTAAACCTCAACTTCACCATAAGATCTGAAACGGAGCTATCTCATTTTTGGTAAGCATCCCTTACAACTTGCATGTAAACGCCTTTCTCACAACCCTTGTGCATCATGGTGTGAGCTGAAATGAATTGCAGCCAGAAAGAAGGTTTACTGTGGGATTCTCTGCTGCTTGTTATTATACCAAGTGTCCAAAGATGTATCCTTTTACTTGGATCTTCTCCATATTCCCTTTTGGCTCTCAGAAATAAAAGCAGTTGGTACTTTTTATGCTCTTACATTATTTTAATTTCTTTTTCCTCTCATTCGCTGGGTTGCAGGTACATCCAGAGGCAATGACCTTGATCAGTGCCTCTTGGGATGGTTGCATGGACCACAGGCAGTTTGGGGGTTTGACTAGTGGTTGTGAGGTCGGGTTTGCACACAGCTTTTGCATTTTTAAATGCGTAACACATTTTGTCTTCTCTTGTTTTCTCTCACTTGATGAGCATGCGATATCTTAGGAGAAATCAGTCAATCCCAGTTGACAGGAAAGAATTATATGTCAGTGCTGTGTTTTGTTTGGGTTTTTTCAGCTAAACCAAGCCAGAGCATGCGGGTGTAGTTATGTAAACAGAAAAAGCTACTTGTATTTGTATTTGATTTAATAGGCGAGTCCCACAGGATGCAAAAGAGGTTTTTCCCTTGTGTGCCTCTCCTTTGGAAGAAGCCACGCATCCTATCCAGGCTGGAAATAAACCAGCGATAAAATGCCAAAGCAGCTCTGATGGCTCACGCGAAACATCTTTCACCAACCTCTCTGTAGATTTTTTAAACTCTCCGCACAGGTTCTTGCACAAGTGGAAAGTGCCAAAGGGACAGATGTTGCCAATTTGAACCGTACAGGGGGAAGGCAAATATTGCTAAGCAACCGAGTGCTTGAGAGAATTTTTCGGAGAAGAGCCAAGGGAGTTATGCCTGGGAGCGCCTGCAGCTTCTCATGGCTCGGTGCAAGGGAAGAGATTAAAAGTTCTTTCCTGTCAGGGCTGACGCCGCCAGCACAAAAGACACCATAACCTATTGACACTGATTAGGACTGACAAGGGAATGTATGAAAACAGGAAATCTGCTGGGCCATGTGGGAAGGCAGTAAGACATGTTCACAGAGGTAAGTGCAGCAGACAGCTGGTGCCAGGGTGGGGTCAGCAGTTGGCTTCAGCAGGGTGAGGTGAAACTCAGGCAGACACCCAGCCCCGTGAAGTCCAGTGGAGGCCGTGTCTGGGTCTGGCTTTCACATCTGACTGGGAGCAGGTCGCTGAAGGATAGGCTGGCAGGGAGAGTGGTGTGTTTTCAGTGAGTCTTGTAATAATTGCAGGCTGCTTCATGTAAATGGAGTTAACTTCTCTGGTTACTGAACGATGAAAGAGCTTAAAAACAAGAGAAGTCTTAAAACACCTGTGTGTGGCTGTGTTCCTTCCTGGCCAAGCAGCATTTCATAGCTAAGTGCCAGCCTGGAGGTCTTTGCTCTGGTGGTCCTCAATGCCACTGGAGATGTTTCCTCAGAGAGTGAATCTGCCTGTTTCAAGCCTTGGAATTCTTTTGGCTGTAGACTCCTGGTGTCTTGTTCAAGAGATGTATTTTTCAGGAACGAAACACAAGATTAATCTTCTTACATTGGTCATCACATTAACACTCTCCTAAGGCTACTTTGAGCACCTCCTGGACTTTGATATGATTCTTTGCTTTGTTTGAATGTACGGAAATGTTTAACATGTGCTTTGTGTTGTATTTCTTATTTCATGGGATTTTTTTTACTGGCAACCAGTGAGCCTCAGTGGAAGTGGCATTTTGCAGCTTAAGGATGTTCCATAGGAATAGTCTGGATCAGCAGAGTGATTATGAGTTATGACAAGTCTGGTGGTACTGCTTTTGCTTCTTGGCACTGGTCACAGTGCTCTTGCCCTATATGGGTCCTGCATCAGGAAGGTGCCTCATGGAGGTGTTGGTCAGCTCTTTGGTTTTCAGTGAGCAACAGCATTAAGGGGAGAAGAGTTTCCCTGCTGTTTGTATGAGCTGGTACAGTCCTGCATCGAGAAGGGCTTCCCAGTGTTCCTGGGTAGGGCATGAGACTGCTGGAGCTCACCAAAGCTTGACTACAGCAATATGGTAATTTTTGAAATGATTTCAGTAAGTAGTGGTGTTCTTGCCCTGGCACACTACTCAGTGTAGTTTGTTTTTCTGTAAGTTTCTGTAAGTTAGGCCTCTCTTACACAAGTAAGAATGTGTCATTATTCTGTGCCTTGAAGTTTCAGGTCTCATTTTTCATTTTCTCTGATGTCTAACAATGTTGCTGCCTGAATTATCTTTAACATCCTTCTCCCTCCCAAGCTCTAGATGCCAGTTTTCATCTTCATAATGATGAGCATTTATTACCTAGACAATAAAATAGTGCTTAATTATTTCAAGCAGCAGAATATTTTAATTCCTGGTTGGAAAAGGTGATACTCCTAACTTTTTGATCTCCCGCTTTTCGACGATTTCTCCTCTAAACTGCTTTAGCAGTGTTACGTTTTCTTGACAATTTGTTCCATTAGTCAAATGCTTAATAAATGTCATTAGATATTGAGGTGCTCTTTATGCACGCAGTCAGGTGTATCAAATAGTGGGAGACTTGATCTTGGCAGTCCATCGTGCTCTGAGCAAAAAGTCCGGGTGCACTTCCCTGAGAGGCTCTGCCATCAGCCCAGCTGCCTTTGCATGTACCCAGCCACAGGGAGACAAACTGCAGCTGACATCACTTCGTGCTTGTTTCAGACCCAGCAAGGGCTGGATGCTGGCAAGTGTCCTCTGTCCCCTCCCTTCCCCACAGCCACCTTCATCTAATAAAAGACAGTACTGCCTTCTATGAGCCCCTCTTTTCCAGGATACTGAATTCAACAACTTTGGCCTTTCTGCCTATTCTTCAGATGGAGCTTTTCTGGAATCAAAGGAGGAAGGAACAAGGGTGATGTTTGCTTTTGCTGCTAAGGAAATAGAGCTCAGTAGTACTTGGCTTGTGGAGTAATTTTTAACCGGTTATGAAACTTGACCTAAACTCCCATTACTTACAGAAACTCCAGTTTGGGTGACTTATTCAAAAGTGCACTTTCCTTTGAAGACAAATAGTAACTTTTGCTATTCAAGACGTTACCATATAGCTTAGGTTATGCCACAGTCAGAAATGTCATCTTGGCTGGCTTGCAAAGCTTCACGAAGTCAAAAGAAAAATTTGACCTTTAAAAAACCCTCAAAAACCTACTTAAAATTTTCGGATCTTTTTCACTGCTTGAAGTTCGAAAGAATAGCAACAACATAGCAATACTTATTTTTTCTGTTTCTTGGGAGATGAGAGAATTCAGTTTCTGTATCAGCATAATTTAAAGAGAATTTATTTGCCTTGAATCAGAACCTAAATTCAAGTATTTGTTTTAATGTACTATTGAATCTAAAGCACCCGAAGAGGGAGAAGTGAGTGAGCACTTCCCCATGATTTTTAAGGTTAACTGCTGTATGTGTTTACAAGTATTTTTCTGTGTCTCTAGAATGAGCACACTGGGAGAGTGACTGAGCATTTAACAAGTTTGTTGTAAAATAAACAATGTGTGGAATGATTCCTTATTAACACTGTGGTATCTATTTCTTCTAAAGCTTGTGTTTTTTTAACTGGGTTTAAGAAAATTAGGTTTTTAAAATATGACTTATGCATGTTGTGTTTTGAATGGCAGTGGCTTATGAAGAATGTTATAGGTTTGTGAAGATGTAGGGTGAATTCATGTAACAAGAGACAAAGTCATGATAGATTCAGATCCTACCAACCTAGTCCTCCTCATACAAGGAATTGGTTTCTTTCATCAGCCTGTCAGCTGATTGCTGTTCAGACCAAGCTGTAATTCAGACTTGGCTGGACACCCATCTGTTCTCTAAAGGTGAAGGGTGTGGTGCATTCAGCCTGAAAGTTTTCACTTGAAGCACGCATTTTACTGAAGGTACTCTTGGGCAGTCACGTTGCTTGTCTCTTTGCAGTTTTGCTTTGTTAATCCTTGGCTGGGTGTGCTGAAGGAATGCCATCTGTGCTTTACCAGTGCAGAGGACATCCCTTGCCTCCTTGGTGTGCTGTACTGTGGAGCAGGGTCAGCTCCATTCCTGCTCCTCTTTGCTAATACAGTATTCATGTTACCACAATAATATTGCACATTTTTCCATAATGAAAGCAAGAGGAGAAGCTGTGTGGTATTTATTTTTCTGTTTGCTGTAGTAGCAGTAACCCCTTGGATATGTCCTACCCTTCCCTTAGACATTTCCTTAGACATTTCCTCGGAGCCTTCTGTGGTGCACATGTAGGGAAATGCTTGTCCAGCTTTCAGGAGTCTAAGGATTCTGTGTGAAACTATTACAATGTAGAGACTTTGTCTGAGAGGACATAAAGAAATCATAGTACACAAAGGTGTTGAGCCCTATCCATCATGTGGTTATAAACTATGAACCTACCTGCTCACATGCCTGAAGTACTTTAAATGGCTTGAGTACTTTTCCATTGGTTCTTGGGAGCTTTTCACACAAACACTGGCATCATTTGAGCAATTTTTTATGAAGGAAATTATAGGCAGTGAAACGGCAATACCGAAAATCTGGAAATATCTGTAGTCCTCTCCAGTTTGCTGTCACTAAGATGCTTCAGGAAAAAATGGAGAAAGCTTTTCCTTAGGCAGAGGTTGGTTGGTGTCTTGGTACTTCTTGTAACCATCTCTCCTTGTTTAGATTTTAATTACAAGCCATTCAGACAGTATGTCGAATACACAAATAAGCCATTTCTTAACTCCAGATTATACAGACAAGGAAAGAAAGAGTGAACTGACCCTCTCCCATCCTCTCAGCATCGCTTTGTTTTCTGACAGCCTTTTGAGCCTGGGAGGCTCATGGCCTGTAGCCTTCCTATTACACCTGACTGACAAGGATTACTTCTCAAATGCCAGCTGGGTACATTAGCTCAGCACCTCCTGCTTCACCTGGCTGCAGGTAAAAATTGTGTGTGATGGCTCTGCAGGGCATTAGCCTGGCCATAGAGAATTTCTGGGACTTGGGCAACACCGTCTGCAGTCTTTAATGCAGAGTTAAGGGAATGATAAAAGCGTCTTTTAAGGAATCTTACAATTTGAGTCATGGCAGAAACCATGTGTATGGATATAGTAGTATCCTCTATGTATGGATTTTAAATATTGCGGACCGGTTGTTCCAGGCACAGCATGAGCAAAGAGGGTTCTAGAAGGCTCTGTCCAGCCCTGGCCTCTGTTCCCACCTGGCAAAAAAGCTGAGGGTGCTGTGGGCTTTTTGCTGAGTGCACAAAGCTGTTTGCTGAGGAGAGGATGAAAGTGTCTGTGTGTGTGTGTTCGGTTGAGTAATAACAAACTTCTCCTGGGAGCAGACCTTGTCAACCTTGGACACTGCTTTTACAGCTGAAAGTTTAAGTTAAGCTGCTTTCAAGTTAAGCTACTTTCAGTTACCTGGTCACTCTTTTTAGCACACAAAACTGAAAAGACTGACCAGGTAATTGGTGGACAGGACTTGCTATGGTTTCCCATTGTCTTTAGCAAGATGGGCAGCTTCCAAGAGACTTGTCCAATATTTGTCTCGAGGAGGATAACTTTCATCTATGTATACATCATGACGATAATAACAAGGCACTTTGCTGTTCCAACCACAAAACATAAAATCTAGAAATAGGGTTTTTTGCATTTAGTTCAGTTGTAAAACAATGGTGACAGTTGCCTTTGCAAGCAAAAGGATATCCTGCTATTTTTTTCCCCACAGGTTAAGTTCCTTGGTTTGGAAGCATTTAAAAATATGTCTTCCATTTCCATTAAGGTTTAAAAATAGTGTGTAGGCTCTTTCTGAGTTAAGAACTTCATTTTCTTAAGGAGAGAGATACAATTCCTATCCTTTCAACACATGTGTTTTCTTCTCTTTTTTTTCCTTTGGGAATGCTATCCTTAGATGCACTAACAAGCATCTCTTTATTCATGTCCCTCTCACTTGCCTTCTCCTTTCATGTACTGGTCCTGGTGACTGATGCCTTTTAGCTCCCCTCCAGGTTGTGTGGTCTGTCCCAGGCAGCAGCAGCACAGAGTTTTGCTGGGTGCTGGCCTGGGACTGGTGATGTTGCTCCAGGCTGCCTCTTCAGTTTGTTTTGTTTTCCAAACCTTTATTGGCAGTGGTGGTAATGCAGGGAGGAGCTGAGGGGCATTGCTTTCAAACAGCTGGGAGAGCCTGCGTCTCCAAGTCTTGTTTACCCGAGTCATTAAGGGGACGTGCATCAAGTGCCACCACTGCCATCATAAATCTAACTCGGCTTGTTTTCCAAGCAGAAAGGGAAGACATTTCTGAGAGATGGCAACAGTTAATTATCTGAGGTGATCCCCAGAACCACAGGATGCCTCTCACCACCAAAAGCTTCAATTTCCTTGATCGTCTTAACAAACATATTTTCTTATCTTTTGTTGTTTCAGCTGAAGTGATGAGCTTTTTTCTGGAGTAGGCTAGAGTTAGGCTACTCAAAATACCGTAAAAGTATATATGTTACCATAAATTGCAACAAGGTGGTACTGGAAATGAGAAAATACCTGAAACAGTGGCTTGCTGCTCTTACTCAAATGCTTACATTGAAAGACAACTGTGTGTTCATCCTTCAGGGAACAAGAGGACACAACCTCAGCCTTTTATGGACACAATACTTACAGATTCACATTAAGTAGTATTAAAATTTGTTTGCTAGAGAGATTTTAAGGGGAGAGTAGGTAAGAAAGTTTTGTGGAATCAAGGGGTCAGAACTAGGTTTTTGAGAGCTACTGTATAGATGACAATTGCAATGGAGAGGAGGTCTTGTGCAGAGGTTCTTTATGCAGAGCAGTTTACTAGTGAGATAATCAGCCTTGGCCTGGAGTCCTGGTCTGCATGGCTATATACAGGTGATGCTGCACTTAACTTCTGTGCTTACTTTGTTTGGATTTCAGTTATATTCTTATTAGATGAAGGCTAACGAGATTCACAAATTTCTGTCAGCGGCTCAGGATTTGTAATGAATCCTTCATTAAAACATATCAACAGTCTGTTCCCCCAGGACACAACCCCCTTGGCTACTTCACTCAAAGAAAGACAAAATAGCAATTTGTTTTTCTTACGCCGTTTGAACACAAGGAGGCCCGTGCATTTATTTTTAGATTGAGCAAAATAATCCATCTCAGGGTTAGAAAAGCGTGTAAAATCTTTAAAGAATGTTTTATTTCCTGCGGGCGCCCACGCAGGAACAGGACAGTACAGCCATTGTTTGCTGAGCATTTTGATGTAAAATGCTTAAATTGCCAGGATCATTCAGTGTCAGCTGAAGAAAGCTCATGGGAATGGTTTGATTTGTTTTCAAACCTGCGTCAAGGGTGGTGACAGGCTGGAGCTGCTGTCTTCACTTTGAGCTGGGCTGCTGAGTTGGGGTGTGGGCAGAAGCAGAAGAGAAGGTAGTGTGGCATTTTTTAGTGGAAAAACTTCAGCATTGCTGTGGAAAAGAGAGGAGTGGACTCAAATGGGTTAAGTGTGCTTGTGGAACTGTCCACAGGGAGCTTGGCTACAGGTGAGCTGCTGGTGAAACCCTGGTGCCCACAGAGGACCTGAAACAGCACCCAGAGAAATTATTTTAGAAGGCTCCTGTGGACTCTGAGACTGGTAGATTGGATTTGTAGTCTACAATGAAGTCTCGTGACTTCAAGTAAGCAGCGTAAACACAAATGAGTAAACAAATGCATTTGTAGTGTAATTTTGAAGATTTTGTCTGGCTGGCTAAGACAGAATCCTTTTGTACATTTCTATTGGTGCCTCAGCATTGCTTTAGTGTGCACAAAGCAAAAAGCATAAATAGGTTTTGTTTTTCATGAAATACAGAAGCGAAACTCAGAACTGGAAGCAATGTCAAGCAGATCTACCTCAGCTTTGATTTGATTTGCTGGAATTATTCCAGTCTCAATCCGTTAGAAGAACTAGGTAGGTGAAAGGGAGGCCCAGGATGTGTTGCTTGTTTCTGCTCATCCTCCATAGCTAAACCCATCCATCTGGCCACCTGAAGCTGGCACAAAACTCAAAAAAGTGCATCTCCAAACATGGTTTTTTTACAGCTGCTGCAGTGTGTGCTACCTTGTAACTGCTTTCCACAAAGAGAATCTTATATAGGGTTTTTATAAAATTTCAGCTATTTCAGTTTTCTTTGTGTTTAATTTTCTCTTTTTGTCCTTTTGTATTCTACTTTATGTTTTTTTGGTTTTCTTTGTTTGTTTGTTTGTGGGGGTTTTTTTGTTGTTGCTGTGGTTGTCATGTTTTTGTTGAAATGGAATGAGCTTTCTTCTTCTGTGCTAAAATTGATGTGTCTTGCGGTAATTTCTCCTGTGAAAATTAATCCTAGTCTTGGGCAACCTGCTGAGAAAATTGCCTTCCCTTCTCATGGGTTTGTCATTCTGTGACAGCAGCTTCCCGAGTTTCCTGGAACAGCTCAAGCTGCTGTTAGAGGGACGCTGCTGCCAAATAGTACCTCTATGTTATTTTTACGGTAGTAATGAAACCTCAGACAATATTCCCTGTAATAAAATGGCCTTTAAAATCTGCAGCCATAGTTTATGAAGCCAGTCATTAAGGACATACTGAGCTCTGTATGATTTGAGACTTGAAGCAAATGATGTCTATAAAGGTTTCATGACAGTAATGAAAGTCCCTTTTAATTGTATATTTCTGAAATGTTTTTGAGTTTAATAGAAAAACAGCACCAAGGAAAACCTAAATATGTGCATGTATTCCCACCCTTGCATATGAGGGAAGTGTGAAGTCAAGTGTGAAGGAAGGGATGGTCTTGTCCTTAAAATACAGCTTGTTTTGAAATGTTTGCACACTCCTTAATTTGATTTGTTATTGACTTAATCCAAAGCTCACAGGCAACAGTGCAGAGACTTACACATCTCTGTAAGCTTTAGCTCAGACTCCCCATTTTATCTTTTAAAACCACTAATACTTTTTGCATGAACTTTATAAAGGAAACAAACAAAACCCCAAATCCCTACAATTTCTTAACATGAAAGAAATCAGAAGAAAATCTTGTGTTGACTAACTGCCTGCATTTTTCTTACTTGACACAATTTTGATGGTTTTGTTTGCTTTTCATCCCTGCTTCCCCTATGCAGTCACTTCTCCTGTGGTTTGCAGGGGTCTTTTTTATTGCAGCAGCTGTGACAACGATGCTTTCCCAGGTTCACCCAAGTGGTTGTTGATGCCAGAGCTGAGAAAGTTGTGTTTTGTTAGAAGGGGTGGGTGCTGATGGAACCTGTGAGTTGGAAATGAAAGTGTGGTTTTATGCCCCAGGGAGCTGTTGTGGTTACTGAGTTTCACCAGTACGTGCTTCAAAACCAAGTCATTTTCTATTGTTTCCAATCCATTTAGCTACGAGCAATCAAAATATCCCTGATCCGTAGTTCAGGGAATACAAGGCCTTGGACTGGGTTAGCTCATGTGGGAAAATGCAGCGTCAAACACCGACTTGGTGTGCTTTCTAGGGAAAAGAGCATTTGCTGGTAGCAAAGCATACATTGATTGCACGGCAGGTTTTCTTTGTGTTTCTCTAATAATCTAAAATACCCATTTCAAAAAGGTTTTTAAATTATTATTTTCAAGTTATGTAAATATTGGGTACAATATAAGAGGCGCTTCAGATTTGTAAAATGAAAAGCGTTGTAAGCCTTCTGATCTGTGATATGGAACATTCAAGCAGCCTTGGCAGAGAATCTGCTCGGTGTCTGGTGTTCCTCAAGATAGCATGTGAAAGCCTCTATGAATTTTCATGTGTATGTATTTGTGTCGATCAACAAGACGGTTTGAGCTTCGAGCTTTGGCAGCCTTTTTCAATACATGGCAGAACATTATTGCATCCATCATCAGGATTAGTAGAGGCTTGGTTAAAATATGTCTTGTCTCTTGTTGGCTGGGTCATTTTGGAAACGTGCCCTGCGTGTGTCCATCTCACATCTGTCTATAGCACGGAGAGGATGGGTCTTTAACTGCACAAAAATACAGGTGGGAAACTGCTTTGGAGAGTAAGTTGGCTTGCTGTCTCTAGCGTGACTTGTGTGCAAGGAGAAGAGGGCATCTAATATGCAAGATCTCCTCCTGCTCTGGCTGGCTAAGCACAGATGGGTGAAGTGAGGACAGGATGGTAGGTTTCAGTCTGATTTTTGTCCTGCCTGTTGTTTTCAAACTAACCGTTCATGCGTATGCAGTTTTGTGATCTTCATTGCATTCAAGTGGCAATGACTGTGCAGTTGACATGAAAAAATAAATTTAAAACTAGATATTCCTATTCAAGTATAATAAAATGTAGTATTAAATGGGGAGCAGCTGAAAATGTGATTTTTTTATTTGTTTGGTTGGGTTTTTTTAGCATGAGAGCTGGTGACCTTCTCTGCTGATAGTTGCAGGGGCAAAGCTCTCATTAGGAAATGAAGAAAACCTGACAGCAGAATGAAGGGCATGGAGCTCCTAATTGGCTTTTCTCATCATTGCTGCACCACTTGCTTGGGTTTTGTTGGTGCTAATAATTCAGTCTGAGATCAGGCAGAGAGGAATAGCTGGCATACTTGAGCTGTACACACACATTTCAGTTTTAATTAGGAGGAGATACCAGGCAGCACAGGAAACACACCCGTGCTGTAGCTGTTCCTCTCCTACACTGCCTGGGTACCTGCAGCACCAGTGTCACCTAAGATGGAGCTGGAGAAATAAGGGGCTTGTTTGTACACAGGATGTCAGGGGGCAGCTCCAAATGGGCTGTGACAGCCAAGTCTTGCGAATAGCAGGGATGAGCAGTTGGGTGGAAATTACTGAGATGAGAAGGAACAGAAAGGTCTGCAATACCTTAATGCTTGCCTGAGAGGCAGCCTGTATCTGTTCCAGTTAACGTCTGCCTCCAGACCTCCTGTTCTCCTCTTGGCACACTCTGTGTGCTCTGACTGCCGCTGGCCTTGTTTGAGCCCACACATCTCGGCAGTGTCACGTGGTGGCTTCTGAAATAATGCATGGCCAACTCTCTCTGGGAGGCGATTTTTTTGACATCTTGCTTGAAACTACTCTGCCACAGCCTCCTGATGAGGCAAGCTATTTAAAGACCAGGGAGAAAGCTTCAGCCCCCTACTTCCACAGATGAGAGCCATACGGTCCTTCAGCTCCACTTGGCACATGTGACAGAGTGGGATGAAAATGTGTGCTGTAATTTTTAATGGAATATCTTTTAAAAAAGAAACAACCCTAGAAGCTCTTTAACCCCATCTTCATTACAAAAAAACCCCAAACCTCAAACAACCACTGCTTATTCTTTGTAGTATCTATGGCCCACATATTATCACAGCCAGTGGGGCATCCCTTTTGTGTGCCTGGTGGCTCCTTAGGCAGTTTAGTTTGGTTTTGGGTGATTATTATTGTGATTTCCTCATTCATTCCCTAACAGAGCTGTGCAAGGCTCAGGGCGTGAGCAGAGCTACGTGTTCATGAGAGTGCACGGATTTTGGAATTGCTCATGAGGAGAGGACATGGAAGTATTTCTGAGAGTTTCGTCACACAGTTGCTATGCAGTGTGAATTGAGTGCCTGCGCAGATTTTAAATTGTTTTCTAAATTAGGAGCTCCCTCTCCTCTTTTGTGGGTATGTGCACCTGTGCATTTCTGCAAGCCTGGTGTAGTAAAGGCAGACTAATTCCTCAAGTAACTTCTAGGGCTTCTTACGTTTGTGTAGATGCTTGAAATTATTTTGGCCTGAAGTCCTTTTCAGTTCATGATCAAAGTAGTAGTGAATCTTTTAGTGGCTGTTTTCCTTTTTTTACTTTTAAATCAGTATTCTTATTAATATTATTAGTAATTAAATTAGTAGTATTGCTGCGGGAGCTAGCTGTTACTGAAGCACAGCATCAGTTTGGATGAGAACACTGGCTCTAAAAAGCCAAACCAAACCCAGCAACCCAAAAATTCTGGATGTCCCATGATTGTGCTTGACCTTGACCATCAAAACATTTTAAGTAACACTTGGAGGTGCCTGTGTCATTCCCAAACTGAAAGAGTGTGAATGTGGCATAAGGAAATCCTAGCTGGGGATTGTACAAATGTCAGTGTCAGACAATAAATATGCACCAGGCTTAACTGGAGTTGTCTGTGGGGAGCACGTTACAGTGTTCCCAGAAAAGGCTGTAAAAGTATTAGCAGGGATAGACAACAACGTGGAATATTTGATCTCCCACACCCACAGTCCTCAGTGGAGCTGAGCTCATTTCAGGGATTTCTTTGGCTTTATGGCTTTTTAACTCTTCCTGCAGCAGCATCGTATTTCTGCTTTTCCCTAAACTCTTCTTTTAAAGCTGGCAAGGGCATCACTTGCTGCTGGGCGGTAATTGTGGTTTAATGGTGGTTTAGTGGTTTAACAAGCTGAAACACAGCCAAGATGTGACTTGAAGGAAAAAAACCACCAAACAAACAAAAGGAAGAAAATACTCAGGATGCAGAAAAGCCCACCTCCTTTAGGCATGGGATGCATAGCTTTGTAAAAGATGAAGTGTCCTCGGTCACTGGAGCTGGGATGGAGGGAAAGGGGGTGTGCCCCACAGGTTTGGGGCACAGGGACAGTCACAGTCCTACCTGAGAGCAGAACCCCTGTGCAGTCAGCTGACTCTGACCAGTTTTGGTGTGGTTTTGACCCTGTGCATGTCTCGAACAATCTGTGAGTGTAATCTCTAGAGCAATCATTTCACCATGTATTTGATAACAGTATCTTAAAAAATCCAACAAAACCAGAGGTCCTTATGCTGCCAATGCAGACTTGTGTGGTGCTTGTTAAGTGTCGTGTGTTTGTTTTCCTTTAAATTTTGTGCCATGAGGAAGAAAGTGGTTTCTGCTGAGCCCCTGGACCTGTGAAGAACCAGTCACTGAACCCTTGAGGGTTACGATAAATCCTCCTGACAATTGAACTATAAATACTCTGTGTATGTAAAGCTGTATCATTGTCAAAGTCCTTTCAGGCTCATCAGAAAGAACTCCAGGAAAGGGGTATATGGGTTATTTGGTAAGGATAAGAGAGGTCCAGACTGGCTGTTGCAGATATTCTCTGATTCTCAGGTTAATTGAATTCCACTTTTGTCATCACTTATCACCTCATAAAACTTAAGTTTCTGAAATGGGTGAAGTAAACTGATTTTGATTCGTTGCAACCACTCCATTATAGAGAGAGTTTTCAAATACTTTTCCAGGCAGGATCTTGATTTCTTATCAGTTTTGTTGGAAGTTTTTTTTGTGATGCTGTCATGGGATATCTCAGGAGTTTCTGGAGCAATCTGTACAGGAAGATGCAAGTGCCTGTGTCTGCTGTTCATCACTTACTGAATTAAGAAGTAAATTAGGCTGAACTACCAGGTTAAGCTTGCTGGGAAGAAATAGAAGAAAAGAGGTGCCTTTTTTGGCACTGTGAGTTACAAAGCATCCCAGTTTCTTGCCATGTGGTAGTTCCTTGCTGTTCGCCCTCCCTGTCCCCTCCTCCTGCCTGCTGTGGGACACATCTGCAGGCCTTGCTTTCATTCATGTGACTAATCTGGCTGTGCCTCAGCTTTCATTTGTTTGGGTGAGTAAGGTCAGAAGCAGCTCTCCATACGTGATTTTGTGAAGAAAAGTCAAGGCTTTGTCAAAAGAGCACTGCCTCAATGAGAGCTTTATGTAGACTCAGACAAATGGGGCTGCAAGGAAAAGGCATTCCTCATCTCCTCTTCTCCTTCCAATGTAAATAGTGCAGCATGTGGGAAACAGATGAGTGGACTTCCTGTGAAAGGGCCTAGGATGACAATTTTTGACTTTATTGAAGTGTTTGCTTGCTTTGCTCTTTACTTTTTTCTGGGGAAGATCCTTCTATTTGGGCTCTGTAGCTCACTGTTGTCTTCCTTGAATGTGAATAAAGTCTTCCTGGCCTTTCCCTTTCAGCAATTACTCTGATGACTGGACACTTCCATATAATTTCTTGTTTATAGACAAGCAACTGGTCTGGGATGCATTTTGCTTGTTACAACTACTCAGCTCTTTGGTTGTTTTCCTTTTCAGCCTCCTTTAAGGATATCAGTTAGGAAAGGGCATGTAAATGACAGATACTTTCAAAACACATGCCTTGTTAGTAGATGAGAAGCTGATCTGTGAAAGGGAAGTGGTATTCCCCATGGCTGCACATCAGTGTGTGGAAGCACACATACACTCTGCGAACAGATATGTTAGAAGACCCTGCCGTTAAAATTTGGGAGTGGGTGCTTATAATATCAAGTGATTGACTGTCAGTCAGATCTCTTCAGGCCAGCTATGTCAGCTCAGCAGCTTTAGATAAGTTACTGGTAGTATCAGTAGAATGTTTGTTCCTTTATCGGGTACTTTACCAGGTCTGCCACATCTTCCTCTCACTATCAGGATGTTAAACTTCGGGTTGATGAATCAGACTGGTTTCAGCATTATTCAACACCAAAAGCACTGTGATGCCTCCTTCTTCATTTACGACCAGTAGCTTTGTAAATACCATTTGCCACTCGGTGGCATTGTTTGAGTTGTTTTACCCCATTCCAGGCAGAGCATCCTGTTGGAATATCCATTCACCTCTCCCAGGCAGATGCATATGTTCATTGCCTGGACTCCTGCAAAGTGAATGGGACAGATACAGGGACAGTCCCTTGATCCAGATCCAGGCTACCTGCAGGCTTTTCCAGAAATCACCATATTGCTTCTAGTGCTACATTCAAGGTTTTATTTATGAACTGTTTTATTTATGAACTGTGCAAATTACAGTTGTATTGGTTTTCTATTTTTTAATGGCAGTTGCTGCTCCCATGAGTCCAAGGGCCTGGTCCACGATTCCTCCACTTAAAACCACCTCTACTTTCCATTCTCCAATGGAAAGAAGTCAGTCTTTATACTGACTTCTTTTTCTGCTGAGTGCACATGGATTCATAGAGGAATGCAAACCATGGAACAACAGGAGTCCTGTCAGCTGAATGAACACAATTGTTTAATGAGCTCTGTTTCACTTTCCTTCTTTTTCATCTTTATTTGACTATATCTTCTACCAAAGCCTTGAAAGCAAGAGACTTTTTAGAAGTGTATTATTAACTTACCTTCTGATGGGGATTTTAATCCCCATTAGCATTTTATTACTAATGGGCTTCCACGAAATTTATTGAGCTGTTGTTAAGCAAATGATCCCTGAGTGCATGCTTGTCTCATGTCAGTTGGTAAAAAACCCAAACCAGCTCATGCTGCTTCCCTCTTTCTTGTTACAGCAAACCAACCCCATTGATGTGCAGTCTATTGAAGAAATTTTGAGGGTAGGTACTCTTAAATAATAGATCTCTGTGTTTGCTTAGATTTTGCATGCCTTAAGGTAATGGTTGGGGAAAAAATACCTCTCTGCTTCTGTTCACTCAGCAGATGTAGCTGTCACTAGTTTTGGGGTGTGCTGAGGAGAAGTAAAGATAAGAGTCAGCCTCGAATACAGCTGGAGTTGTAAGATCAGTCTTTCTATCAGTACATAAGTGTGATACAGTCTGGTGCAGTTTGAGACTGACGAGTCACCTGAGACAGCCAGAGCTACTCCTACATCGCGTCAGGGGTTTGCCATTCCCAAGTGCCCTTCCTCCAGAGCCTCTGGATGTGCTGCCAGCCCCAGCAGTGTGGCCCTGAGCAGGAACACACCTGTGTCCTTCCCACCTGCCTGTGCATGGCACTGCTGTTGCTCCCTTGCTGTAATTCCAGTCCACTCATGCAGAGCAAAGCCACGTCTGATGTAAAACTGTCTCTGCTGTAACCTTGTGTCAGAACTGACTCTGTGAGCAGCACACTGGCTCCCAGTGGCCGCGGCTGAGTTCATGTTACCCCTTCCCTGTGCACGGTGTGAAAATGCCCTGGGATTCCCAAGCCAGTGGTGCTCATCCTGAGGAGATGGTTCCTTGATGTCAAATGCTATTCTGAGATGCTAAAATCCTGGTGGAACAGTTTGATTTCTGCAATTCACTTCCCTCGATGTTGCTTGAGGCTACAAAATCCTGATGCCTCGATTGCTCTCCAGAGGCTGCTGTTGGGGCCGTGTTTTAGCTGGAGGGGAGCTGTGCACAGGTGCCCACTGGCTGCCCTGTGCTGGTTGGGGTTGCAGCACGAGGACTGCACCTGGAAGTCCAGCATCCTTTTGTGTTTCACCAGATATATCCTATGTTCTTGCCTGTTAGTATTGCATATCACTATTTTTGTAGCAACCATGGGGAAACATCCAAATACATGAAGAGGTAGATCCAAATGAATCTCTGAAGCAGGAAACTTGATCTGTGTCTATCAGCAAAAATCCTGATAGCTGCTCCTCTCAATCTCTTTCCAGGAAATGACCCGCTCTTGGCCACCTCCCCTGACAGCTCTTAATACGCCTACTAAAGCAGAGCCTTCCAAATTTCCATTCCCAACAAAGGTAAGACACCCTCTTTCTGCCAGGACTTTTGATAAACTAGAAGAGAGCTTTCTGGCTCTTGCGTGTGTTTCCATCTGATTTTGTCCCCCTTCTGTAAATAAGGGCTGTTAGGAGGTATTACCTTCAGAAGTAGTCAGATAAATTAAAGCACAATGGGGATGAATAAAAAGTGTTTCAGCAGTTTAGACATTTGTTGTAATTGTGGTCTTCAAATGCAACTGCTTTTCTGAGACATTTTAAGTATCTCTGCTGAAGCACAAAATACATTTTGTCTTTTTGTCAACAGAAATATTTGCTGACTGTGTTAAACAGAAGTGTTTGGCAGCTCTTATAAAATTTTAAAAATATTTCTTCAAGAATGCACATACCCCTAATGTCCTAACAACACGTTTTTGGTGACAGTAGCATATTATCATTTCTGCCCATGCTAAGCTACGTCAGGCCAGCTTAGACTATTGGACACTGACAAGCTAGTTGAATTGTTCATTACAGTAAAGTAACACATGGAAAACAAATTATCAGTACGCTGCTCTTACAAGAGAACTCATTTATTTTATTCTCAATTTGCACGTCATCCTTTTTTTCTCTAGGAATTGCAGCCTGAAGGATCTGTAGCAAAGGATCAGAGTAAGTAGACACCCAAAGGAAACACACAGTTCTATCTGTATTGACAGATAGTTTTGTGTGTTGTGTTATACATGATGTGTCAAATGTTTACATTGATTAAGAGGCATGGTTTCCTGTGCTTTGTAGAACAGTGATGAATTTAGAAATGGCTTAAGAGATTGTATACATTCATTACCTAGACATTAAGTCAGCAGTTCATCAGAGGACAAACAGTATTTCATTAGGAAACCCCATTTGGAATGATGAATAATCTGAATGACAATTATGTCCTAGAAGAAAGCGATGAGTCTAAACTGGTGCTTAGAGACCATTGGGTAAAACAGGCTACAAAGGAGACAAATAAACCCAACCTATTCATTTCTGATTTCCAGAGCAGTATGGAGCACCTTCAGAAACATTGCCTAGTTCTCAGCCAAGAACATCGTAAGTAACCAAACCCTTTTCATCTCTACTGTGCAGTTAATTAAAAGAACCTGGAATGACCTAAATCTTGTGTTACTTGATGTTTCTGAAGATTAAGGTTTTATCAGTCTGATTTTTCTTAGAAAACTTCAATGGAGGAAATTTTCACCAGCAGAAATATAACTGTTGCATGATGGAATCATAGAATTGCTTGGGTTGGAAAAGACCTTTAAGACCATCAAGCCTAACCCTTAACCTCACAATGCCAAGTCCACTAAACCTTGTCATGTTTATGATGACTGTTAAAACCAAAACAAAACTGAAGAAAAAACCCAACTATTAATGCACCAGATTAAAGTTATTTTGTTCTTTTAATCTGTGGCTTTTAAACATCACACTTTCATGCTTGTCAACCTACAATAATGTATCCAACTGACATAAATTACGAAGGATCCAAACTGAATCTGATCTGAATCTGATTCTGGATATTGTTTTGAAGCCTGGGAGGGCTAGTAAAGCTACAACTACAAGAACTGTAAAAAACCAGGGCTGAAATTTTAAAGCCAAAAAAAAAAAAAAAAAAGATTGATAAAATAACTTGGTGCTGTCCTTGTAGGTGAAAGTGGTTATCTGCTAATTAGGTTAATTACAGAAGTTGTTTGAAGGCAATTTTGTGTGGGCTGGCATTAGTCTTTCGTGATTAACTTGGCCAAATGCAGTATTAGTGGGTTCTGAGCCCTGAGTAACAAATAGAAATCTTCCCATGTCTGGAAGGCTCAGGGGTCCATGTGCAAGGCACTTGATGAACCATTAAATTTAAATGTCTGTCAGTTGATATGATACATAAAGATCTCATTACTCTGTGATATGTTGTTCCATGGAAGGCTGCAAACTACAGACTTGTACAGCTTACTCCACTTGTTTACCTTTTCCTCATCACAAATCATTTAATTAAAAACAAAACAAAACTGGGCTAGTCACAAGTAAGAGCAAAAGCATGTTTCCATCTTGGTTGAGATTGTAGAATTTTTCACTCAAGTTCTGTAGGGTCTGTTAAACATCCCTTTTGCTACTGTTGCAGCATAATGCAGAGGAGCCCTTGCTCACTGGGAGCATGGGATAGTGTCTTGCTGAGCAGTCAGCTACTCCCTTCCTTATTTTGCTTCACCTTCTTCCACCCCAGTTTGCTCCTCCTCAATGACTTCTGGAAATTTTCATTGCACTATTAAAACTAGTAGCTCCAACTGCTCCAGCTGTGCCTTCCTCCCCAGCTACCCTATGACCATCATCATTATTTCAGTTCTCAGCTTCTTGTAAAAATCCCTTTAGTACTTTAGTCAGTTTTCCAGGCAGCAGAGAGAGGAGAGACTTTTCATGCAGACAAGAATTGGAAGACTCATTTCTTAGCCCACAGGGCCAGAGTTGTGGATTTGGCATGGTGTGGAGCTCTGTCCTTAGCCATGATCCCCTCTCTGCTCAGCATCCTTGCACTTCAGAGCCAGTGCTCATCCGCAAGGGATGTGTGTGCCCATGGCCGGCAAAGGCAGTGGAAGCAGGAGGAACAGGGTGGCCTAGGTTTGTGTCCAAGTGAGATTTGCCCAAGGACTTCCTCTACATCTTTCCTTTGAACCGATGCATCCCTTCTTTTTTGTGTTTGTTTTCTTTGGCACAACAGGCCTAGCTTTCTGTGCTGTTCAAAGTGCACGTGACTGTCTGAAAATTCAGCTGCCTGGAGTAGCTTGTGTTGCAAAGCGTGGCTGGCTGAAAACAAACAGCGTTTGTGCTGGTTAATTAGAAGATGAAATCCCAGGGCATCTGTGTGCCCAAATTAAGCATTCAGCTTTTCAGAGCGTGGAGGGATTTCCCAGATGGATTTCATTCTTGAATGCAGCCCTGAAGTTTGCACCTGGCAGTGCTGGAATGGAAGCAGCCCTTCTTTTAAAAGGGGACATGCCAGCTCATTCTTGGTGATGCATCTTTAACCTGGCTAGCAGAGAGGGACCAGCCTGTGCTTTCAGTGAGGTTGTTTGGCAAGTGATAATAATTTTAGTGCTGCTTCTCTCACTAAAAGAACTCTTTTTAAATAGCTGTAGGGAGATTAATGGTGTGTATATAAGCTGCAAATGAACAGGTCCTGCAAATGAAACCTTGGCATCCATTAACTCCTGAACTAACTGGAGCATTAAAATTAAGGCAGATTTATTTTCTTTAACTAGGCTATTTACCAATTTGTCAAAACCCTGTTTTGGGGAAACTGGCTTTAGCTACCCTTGCAGAAGTATGCCTTGAAGTCTAGTGTTCTTCCTTGATCCCAAATAGAGCATTGTAGTTGCAGTGTTCTTTTATGCTGATGGATTTTATTTATCAGCAGTTCAGGTGGAAAAGGTAGTCCTTTTTATTACAAACAGTTAAATCAGATTTAAGAAGATCGAGGTAGTTTCTTTGCACCTCCCTGTCCACATCAGGGGTTTGAAACTAAATGATCTCTAAGGTCCCTTCCAACCCAAACCATTCTATGATTCTATGATTATCATCTTACCTCTAAAGGAAATAAGATTTAAGTCCACAATTCTTAAAGCAGAACAAAAAACCAAAAACCACCCCAAACCAAACTCAAAAACTTTTAGTGTGTTTTAGCATCCCTGCAAGTTTCTTCACTACCCCCTTTGAAGGACTCCTTCTCCTAAGGAGTTGTAAATGAAAATAAAAAGGATTCGTTGAGATGCCAGTAGATGCTTGGCCAAACTGCCCAGAAGTGTGGAGAATGCCTGTATCGTCACTGTTCTTCTTTCCTTTCTGTGCCTCATCTGTCTGGCAGTGAGCTTGGGCTCTGGCCCACATGCAGAGCTGGCTCATGCAGGATTGCTGCAGGCTGCAGGCTGTCTGCCTTCTGTAGGAAATTCAGGGCTCTCCTTTTCCAAGGTGGTGTCTCATAGAGCTTCCCTTCAGTGTTTACTCTCAGTGAAGAGGAAAGAGGTGATTTCCACCGAGAAGGTGTGTGAGGAAATGAGGCAGTGGAGGGTAGATCACAGGGGAATGGCAGTCAAAATGCCTGAACAAGGAAAGTACCAACTTTTTCCAACTTTCTCCCCCTCTTTCCAGGGTGATGTGGTTCACTGGACATCATTTATATTTGTTTTCTTCCTATAAAACATGTTGTCATGAGGGGTCAGAGTCTTATTTTTCTTATTTGGCCATAAGAAAAATTTCTCACAGGAAAACCCTTGGTTTGAAATGAGGTTGAAATAAGCAGAGTTTTGACCTGATTGATTGAAATCCCTGTCTCAGTTCCCAAGCTTTTGATCTCATTTTTGGAAGGACACTTGAATAATCTTCTGGGTTGAGGAGTCAGTCACCAGCTAGTTTCAAGATTTGAATAACTATACTTTTGAATAGGCAAGTTTGGCCTGCCTATTTTCCAACTCTTTTGGGATGCCTGCAAGATTGCCAGAGAGGGGGGATAACAATCTGGGAGAGCTTTGGGTCCCTCTCCTTCCCTTCCAGCCTATTAAGAACTTTGGTAATATATTGAAATTGCAAACAGTAGTCACCACCTGCAGGCAGAGGACTAAATGATGCTTTTGGAAATGTTTGTGGGCAGCCTGCTCTCTTCTCTAGCAATAGTGAAACAGAGCTCGTGTCTCCCCACTTGTAAACTGCACCGAGTACCTGAGCTGCTCGGCATTATTGCTACAATGCGTAGGAGCATGGAGCTCATTGCATAGAGAAGAGATGGGAGATAGGCTTGACCTCGGCATTGACTTCCATACGTGTGATAGGAGACTTGAGCAGCAAAACGAGAACCCCTGTGACAGAAGAAATATTCACAGCCCCTGAGAGCAGTGTGTGTGGACATGCACAGCTCCTGGTGCTTTTTGTCCTTTGGGGAGCCAGTGCAGGCTCATAGCATGAGAGTCTCTTACTGTACCAGGATAAGACTTCTTCCATCCTGTGCCAGTGTGCTAGGTAGCCTTTCTGAGGAGCATTCCCCACACAGAACTTGGTCTTTGTTGTCTGTAAATGGCAGCCATTGCTACAGACCTCCATTGCAAAATATCCCAAGGTCAGTTGGAAAGCAGAGTAAAAAAAAAAAAGGCAAAACATTTTAACCATTCATTTCAGGTAATGACAGGGTTTAGTAGATTGAGCATGCCAAATGTTCAGAAAGGATGGGGGAGGTTGGTTTGTTTTGGCAAGCACAAACCAAATCTTTTTCAGTGCCTGCTGCTTCAAAATGTGTCTGCCTTGGCTGATATTTATCTTCTGGTTGTCTTTCAGAATGCTCCAGGACGATCTGCAGCTCAGTGATAGTGAAGAAAGTGGTGACGACCAAGTCGGTTTTAGCTGTTTTATACACTAGGCACACAGACTTCCCTTTAAACATCACCACTTGTTGCATTGTTCTGAGTTCTGAGCTAACCTTTCCTCCCCCTCTCCTCTTTGTTTTTGTGAACAAAACAGGTTGTTGAAAAGTCACCTTCTTCACTTGCTCCTCCAAGGTACAGGTTTGTTCCCAAACTACTCGCTAGACTGCATAAGGAGAAAAACAAAAGTGCTTTTTATATGTGGGGTAGGAGGGTAAGGGTTCCTGGTTTCCCTTGTAGCTACATACTTTGGCTTCTGGCTGATGTTGAAAGTCAGCTTTAGTTGTGTGGGGTTTTCCAGAAAGCTCCAATTGGAAATGAATAATCCAGGCACACTGGATTTTGCCTGTGAACCAGAATTGTATTTCCTCAACTGCTCCCTTCTCTTCTCCTCCTCCCCTCCATCAGTGTGCCTGTAGATCACACTGCAGCTAATGGGATTTTCAGCTGTAGTGGCAATGGGTGAGATGTGAGTCCAGTTTTAGCTCAGAAGGAAGCCCAAAACAGCCAAGTGGGTAAAGAACAGGAAAGGGTTAGGAAGACTCATTGAGGCTGTTTCAGCTCCTCTTAATAAGGAAGCTGATTGTAAGCAGTTCCTGCCATGTATTGTTAGTCAGAAGCAATATTCAAGGTAGACTGAGCAGCCACGTGACAGCATTTGAGGAAGAAATTTTTCCTGTAGGAGAGCACTGACAGATTTTTTTGGCTTGATATGCATATTCTTCAAGCACAAGACAGTGGTCTACTAAGTCAGACTTGCAGAGGAGCACACCAGTACTTGGCATGATCTGTGTATCTGCAAACTCTTAAAATAGGAGTGTTCTCATGATATCAGTCTTGGATCAGCAAGGAGCTTGCCTCCAACTCATACAAATGTATTGATACTGATAAGGGAAACCAAAGTAGAAAAAATAAAATATCTACATTTTCATTTTGTAAGCCCATTTCAAGACAAAAAATCCACTGTGCATAAAAGTGACAGCTCTCCCTTGGTTCCATCCACTCCATTGTCAGTGGGGAGCAAAACACTTTTGGTTAGATGAGGGTGTTGCAAGAAATGCTGCTGTCTGATGTGGCTGTTAATGAAGTGGTTACAGCAGCATGACCAAATAACACAGATAAAGTGAAAACTTACCAGGGAGAACAGGAAAAACAGAATCCATCCTGAAATATATGTTCCTGCCTTGTTCACCTTTATTTTAAGTTTCTCATTTTGAGGGTTGGGTTTTTCAGAAAAGCACTGGGCAGTTTCGGTGATTTTTAAACTTTGGTTGGAAAATGCAGCTTCACACTGTAGCAGTGGCATTCTGCTTTCATATTTGACTGGGTTGGAGGGGAAGGTTTTATTATTTCCAGCAATTTTGTATTCTGGTGCTTTATCTTTTGAGTATGCCAATGTATTTGTCTGGCCTTCTCCCCTCTCATCTCAGTACCGAAACACAGGGTTTCAGTTTTATTTTTGAGTACTGCTATGTCAATATAATAAGTAAGTAACCTTCAGCTATGCTGCTTTCTAATTTTATCTCGTGGTGGCCTTGCAGTTCCTTACAGTCCCAGCCCAAGAGTGTGGCATCGGCACATTCCAGCAGCTCGGAGTCAGGGAGCACCAGTGACTCAGACAGCTCCTCAGACTCAGAGACAGAGAGCCACTCGAGTGACAGTGAAGCAAACGACCCCCCAAGAGCACCAGCACCTGAGGTGAATGCAAATAAAAGGCTGCTTACACAGCCTCTTGCCTCACACTCTCTACTGTCTCAATGGAGTCAGGGCAGGAGACCTGAAACACTGTCATTGTTCAAGTGTCCCCTTGATAACTTCGCTGCATCACTTGACTTTTCTTGCCCTTTGCTTCCTTTCTAGAGTTTGTCAACCTTAGTTACCCTTAGTAACAACATAATTAAACTTTCAGATGCCCAACCTGGAAGTGTTCCCCCGTGTCCTTTGGCACAGTTGTCTAACCCTCCTGGAGGAACCAGTGCCTTCACTGGGGAGACACGAGCAAGGCGCAGATGGGAAGCACGGCTGGGCTGGGCTGTGTGGGGCCCACCTCTGCCTGTGCAGGACTTCTGGGTGCTGAGGCCATGGGCAGTGTCAGGGTGAGACCAGTTTCTTGATAATTTAAGAGGAGCTGCTGCCTCCCTGCAGCTCCTGTGTCCGAGTGACAGATTCAGCTTCTCCCAGGTCGCAGCTGAAGGGATCAGACCTGCAGGAAGGGCTGGAATATGCTTAGTCTTGCTGCTTTTGAATTTGGCTTGGATACTGCTGCAGTGGCATTTCTGAGGCTTTTACTGGGAAAGCAGACGAACAGAACTTGGTGCCTTAAACTTTCATAATTGAGACCATGCATTTTTTTACAAATTTGCTGCAGAAGTGCTCTCATGCTTTCAAACAGTTCCTCCAGCTTGCAAAATGTTCTCAGGCCAGTGGGAAGTGCATGACTGTATCTGCCGACTGCAGCTGATGTAAAAGAATCCATGGGCAGTTTTGAGGTACTCAAAAAGACCCTTATAATTTATTTTTCCTCCACTGCCTCAGCTCTAGCTTTCTTTATTTTCACCTTAGAAGTGTGTGAACAGGGAGAAGCCAAAACCAAACTTTGAGACAGCCTGTCTTTCCATCTCACTCTAATACTGTTTGCCCTCCAGCAGTTCAGTTACAGACTTTGCCCACTGCAATATGGTGTCTTTGAAGGAAGATGTTATACTTCTCCTCTTTTACCAAATTCTGCCTGGTTTGCCCTGAAAATACTAATGAAGTCTTAGCTACTTGCCATTGACTTTTTTATCCTTTTTTTTATTCAGCCAGATGGAGCAAGGTAGTGCACATGGCCTGTTTGTTTATAGTCAGTTCTTCACAGGCAAAAGCAGACACTTTGAGACCTCTAGGCAAGAGTCCCTCTGCTCTGGTGAGCTGTGCTAGGATGGAAATAACCTATAAAGGCATCAGTTTTGAATCTTCCCTTTCTCTTCTTGTCTGCAGCCCGAGCCACCAACTTCTAATAAGTGGCAGCTCGACAACTGGCTGACCAAGGTGAACCCACCAGCAGTGCCAACAGAGAGCCTCAGTGAAATTGCCCATGGGAATGGACGTGAGGAAGGCAAGAAGCAGGAGCGGGGCATCAGCAGCAATTCGTCCCAGCAGCACACTGAGCTGAGGGAGCCTCTTCACAAGAGCCAAATGGCCAGGGCTCCTCAGGAGGCTCCTCTTCCGACCAAACGCAGC
Organism: Falcunculus frontatus; assembly: GCA_013398115.1. Lineage (NCBI taxonomy): Eukaryota > Metazoa > Chordata > Aves > Passeriformes > Falcunculus > Falcunculus frontatus. Next base: position 3,140,891 of record VZRV01003485.1, read on the forward strand.
TGCCAGAAGCCTCCTGCACACCCCGAGGAGCCCTCGCCCAGGCAGACTGTGGGGATCAAAAGGCCCAGCAAGCCTCTGGTGCACGAGGGGCCCAAGAGAGGTCTGAAGGTGGAGAGTGAGCCTGGTCCTTTGGAGGTCACAGACCAGCCTTGCAGGGACAAGCCAAAAGTCAAAAAAACAGTGAAGACAAAATCCACTGACAGAAAAGACCTGAAGCCAGGACTTCAAGAGCCTTCTGAGAAAAAAAAGGACAAGGGCTCCCACCAGGTCAATGCCAAACCCTTCTTGGACCCCAAGCTCATGGGAGGTGCCCAGGCACGTGATGCTCTCAGTCCCCTTCCTCAAGGCCAGGGCACAACCCTCATCAGGACCAGCAGCCACAGGCCTCAGGATTTGCATAAGGAGAAACTGCCCTTGCCTCTTGGGGAGAAGTTGCTCTCACCAGTGAGGGACCCCCCAACCCGTGAGCCCCTCATGGTGAAAATAGATCTCCGTCACCTGGAAAAAGTCCCTCAGCCCCCCAGGAAAGATGGGCACCAGAGGAAAGCAGAGACCAAGGACCTTACTGGTGGAAGGAAGCAGAACTTGAAGAGGAAAGCCATGGACACCCCTGAGGAGTCCCTTGGAAAGAAGAAGGTGAGAGGTGGAGCGGGAGGTGGTTTTGTACAAGGACCAATGTGGTGTTTGAAAAGCAATGTGGAGTTCCCGCTTTATAGGTTGGGAGTAGAGCCATTATCCTTCTATAAAGCTATTTTCAAGGGGAATGTGAATCAAAACTGTCTGCAGATGTTTCTTGTTGGTCACAAATCCCCTCCTGAGCAAACGAAAAGCCCTGGAAGCTGTCTAACATGCTTTGGTGTTTAAGAATGTATTTTTGCTCTATTTTCTTGAAATCCTAGTTTTGTCAGACAACAAAACCAGTTGTAAGAGTCACTTTCCCTTGAATTACAAGAAAGTCCTTTATTTAACTGAGGTGATTGTTGCTCACAAATGTTTTTTTGAAAGCTGACTCCCAAAGGGGACTATGAATATACCTCCAGCCGGCTGGGTCAGCTGCACAAAAAGTTGGCTGCAGGTCTTGTGGTGAATGGATATTCCCTCTGGATATTTCTGACTCCCCTTTTGCTCCTCCTCACAGAGCAGGTGGCTCAGCATGGGTGGGTGAAGAACCTTGGTTTGGGTTTCATTTAGTTTTGCCATTTTATGAATTTCTTGTAGTTGTGAGGGCAATTGAGAAGAGCAGGGAAATGGTGAAAAAACTTGAGAGACCCCAGAAGTTCCTGCTCTTGCAAAGCAGTGGGAGAAAGGGAAACAGGCAGTCAATCTGTCACATCTCTCCTGCTGTGTAAGACACACAGGAGAGGAGTTATTTGATGTTAGACATGTCTTCCCTTGCAATCCCAGTGCCTGACTGCAGGGAAACCCCCCTTAGAGCCTCACTGTCAGTTCTGCCAATGCATCAGTACCCTTGGAGTCTCGGGCCTCACGGCAGCCAGCTGGGTCAGGTACAGCTGTCAGATGTCTTTGTGGCAGTGTAGGATCTGAAAAACAGCGTGATCTCAGTGCTGGAGCCTTGTCCTGAGTGCCCTGCCAGAGGCAGGCTTTGTGTCACAGCACAGCCCAGTGAGTGACACAAAGCTGGCTGTGTCCCAGGCGTGAGTACAGACCAGGAGAAGGGATCACTGAGAGCATTCCGGCAGAGAAGGACGTGGAGGTTCCATTGGATGAGAGGCTGGACATGACCCGGCAGTGTGTGCTTGCAGCCCAGAAAGCCAAACGTGTCCTGGGCTGCATCCAAAGATGTGTGGTCAGGAGGCTGAGGGAGGGGATTCTGCCCCTCTGCTCTGCTCTGATGAGACCCCACCTGGAGCACTGCATCCAACTCTGGGGTCCCCAGATCACCAGTGCTTAAATATTTCACCTATATCAGCATTTTGGTAATAAAATCCAAACCCCCTGTACATCTGGAGTGTCTGTTTGATCTAACTCACATGCAAGTGCCTTGCTTTTGATTACTGTTAGCAGCAATAGGTTTAGCAGTTCCATCCCTGCCACTACAAAGCAATTAATCTATCCAAGCAAAATTAGATAAAATGTCATTTTAGGTTACTTGTCAATGAGCTTGCAATCTGTATCTTCTGTGCTGTGGGTTTGCAATTTGTCAGTTCCAATAAGTTTTTTTTCTTCTTTTTTTTAAACCAGAATCAATCAAACTTAGCTGTATTGGTCTGTGTTTTATGTGAACTTTGAAAACCTAAGTGATTTTATTTTTCCTTTTTTTCCCCTTCGTATTAGAGGGAAGAGAAGGAGGAGACTGATAGGAAGAAAATGAAATCAGAGAAAGAAACAAAATCATTGCAGTCTTCAGCTAACAAAGACTCCAGTAAACTGAAGTGAGTATACAGTGGTGGAATGGCAGAAGGATGTTTAAATCCAAGTTTTTCTTCAACAGCTTAGATCAAGGAACTGCATCTCCTGTCCTTACACTCATAAGTTTGCTTCTAAAATAATGTGCCTTCTGAAACCTAATCTACAGCAGATTTGCCTTTACATCCTGGAAGCAACCAGTCCAGAAAACAGCTCTGTAGGTGTGGGTGGGGAAGGGCAAGGAGCAATTCCTTTCTCCACTAAAATCATCCTGTTGTCTTTGTCTTGTTTTCCCAAGTGATCTGATGGACGCACAACTACCATGCCTTTTGAGTCCTGAATGTCTGGAATTTCAGGTGGCCTTCGTGGCCAGGAGTTCCTCCTTTTTCCCAGCGCAGCATTTGCAGTGGTTCTGGTAGATCTGCTGCAGCTTCCCCTGTAATTTGCATACCAGAGCACTGCCATTCTGGCTAGGCCTTTGCTAGAGTGAGTGCTTCCAAGAGCATGTTTCCAACTGGGCAGTGTTCCCGAGAGGGGAGACTCATGCCTCAGTCATGGGCTACTGCATTCAATTCCTGCTGGCTTGTGGCTTGGATTTGAGGTGTTGGCTTGGATTGGTATGCAGTGTTGAGGTTTGTGTCCTGACAATAGGAGTAAACTGCTTTTCTGAAGAGAAAACACTCACGCACTCTGGAAGCGCTGAGGCATTGGGAGTAACATTTAGTTGGGTGAAGGGATATTTGAACTGTGGTAGTAATGGAAGAGCTTTAATGCTGGGGTTTATTCCTTCCTTTTTCTCAGCGGAAATGAGCGCCTTAGTCATGTTCTGGCTTTTGGAACGTGAAGGATAGGATGTATTTTTGGGGAGAGGGTGCACTGGGACAAGTCAGGTGATGGTTCTGTGCTCTGTGGAGCATCATCTGTGCCAAGGTGGAGAAGCTTGGGAGCATGTGTGCAGTGAGTAGGGACCAAACTATGGGAAAAGTGCATGGTGAAAGAGCGGAGAGCACTGTCCCATGCACAACAGAATCAGGCAGGATGTGCGCCATCATGCCTCAGTCTTCTCACTGGGTTAAACTTAATTTCCTTCTCCTCTGATGTTGGCAGTCCATGAGCTAGGATTCCCTGCTTGGTGTTTTCTTGCAAATTTTGAGAAACTGAATAAAAATATGTAAATGAGCAGTGGTGAAACAAAGTTTAGAACTATTTGGTGCTACTTAGAGCTACCAGAGTTCCCTGGTCATCCTAACCTCAGATGATCAGAAATCTAATGTTATTAAATGTGATAATCTCTGCCATTTAAAAGCACAGCATTTTAAGTCTCTCTCAACTTTGTAAGTGTTGGTTTAGTTCATCTGGCAAGTCTTGAAGAACTCAGTTTAATTCTGTCAAAGCACATACAGGATCAAGTGTCAGGGTGAGTATCTCTGACCACAGAAAATACCACCTACCAAAAGGGGGAGAGGCAGGCAGTGCTGCGGTTCATTTGCCTTGTTGGGTGATTTGTCCCAGGGATTTTAGTCACTGAAATTACCTCCCTCATGGGGTGCCCACATGACTGAGTAAATTGAGATAAAGTTGGCCAAACAGCATGTGAAAGACAATATTCCTTCAATACAAAGGCTCGTCCCAGACCTCCAGTAATGGTAAAGGGCCTGTCAACAGGGCAATGGAAAGGACCCTTAGATTTACTAACATGGGGCAGGGGTTGTGCCTGTGTCTCCATGGGTCACCTCGTGAACTGGGTTCCTTCGTGGTGTGTGTGGCCATTTGTTGCGCCATCCTGAATGGCAAAGGCACTGCGAATGCCTTACCCCTAGGATGGGCAGAGCATGCTAGGCATGCTGATACGATGTGCACATTGTTCATGCCACAGGCGTATGCTGGTGTTTTTGAAAGGTTGTTACTGGGTTACTCCCCCTCTTCCTTAGTCATATTACATTCGAAAATGTTTCAGGACCTGTTCAGGTTTTTTTCAGTGTGTTTTTATTGATTAAACAAAAGAAGGGGGAGATATGGGAAATAAGAATACTTTTGTCAAATTTGTTAAATTTGTTAAATTTCGTTCACTGAAAAGCACTCTGGGAAGGGCTCAGCTGTGGTCGGAGAGTGGGCTGAGAGTTGGCTGAGAGTCGGCTGGTGCGTGAGGCAGTGATTGGCTGGGGAGAGGCGTGGACACCACGTGAACAGAGAGCTGATTGGCTAAAGGGACGCGTGAACAGGGACAGCACAGTGGCAGCCAGCCAATGAGTGCTTGTTTCGGTTAAGGTTCAGTTGAGTTCGGTTGAGTTTAGAGTATGAGAAGACTCGGTTTGTTAACAATAAACGATTTTCGGAGCTCCACGGAGGTCTTTGTTCTTTGTGTGTCTTTGTTCCCCATCGCTACTCGCTCTCTGAGTGAAAAGGGGCTGTATTGGAGGCATGCTTTTCTTGCGATCTCCTGATGTTCTGGTTACAAGTGTTTGCTCCAAGGTCAGGTTCTGAGACTTGTTCCTACTTGGAAAGCAGCTTGCTTGTATGTTGATGGTAGGTGAAGGTTTGCTGTCTAAAGCACAATGAAGCCCCTGAAGTTTCGTTTCGCTTTTGTTGAATTGTTTATATTAACAAGTCATCTCGCACTTCCGGGGGAGTTTGAACAGAATTGGTACCTGGTGTAACTAAGTTTGTAAAAAATTGCTACATTGTATATACACCATATTCATGAGTCTGCTTCCCACCTCCAGAGCATCAAAAGCTTCATCTGAAACACAGAAGAAAGGCATGATCCCACCACTGCCAGCCATGTCTGCTACACAACCTGCACCAAAGTCAGCCAAGATGGCCCAAAAGAGACCCAGAAATGAGACTGGTGAGCTGCCTGCCGTGGATAACCCTGCCAGGAACAAGAGCAACCACAAGGATCCTTTGTTTGCCAAGCACAGGAAAGTGGAGGGAAATCATACAGAACTGTCAAAGGGCATCAAAGTAGGTATCCAGGATAATTGGTGGGATGTTTCCTCCAACCCATGGGTGCTATGTGATTCTCTTTAGAAATATACTCTCTAAACACCAAAGGCATGAGAATCATGTTGTTGCTGATCACCATTTCGGATTGTAGGTAACTGCAAATACAATACTGGTGTATTGGTGTAAAAATAAGTGTGCTTATAAAAAGAAAGAGGGGATTGCTTAAAAATAAGAAACAAGCAACCTGTGATATTGACTACAACCCAGATATAAGCTTTTATAGCTTGTTTGCAAAACGCTTCATGAGCCTTGCAGCTGGTTCTTAGCATTTCTGGGTTACAAAATTCGATTATGTGGCTGTTTACTGGAGGGGAGGCTCAGGGTGTGTGGTCTGGGATGTTGCTCTGTGTGTGTTAAGCCAGACTGTGCACACTGTATTAGCTGGCTTCTAACTGCTTGTTTTTTCCTGACAGTGTAGTTAGTATTGGGGAACCAGCAACTGTTGTGTGGTTAAGGTGGAAATAAGTGGGAATGGATCTTATCATTCTGCCTTGGCTAGGGGACACGAAAACTGTGCTGCTTGCAGCCTCACTGCTCTCTCAGTCATTGTGCAAGGAAACCTGCTGCTCAATTTCTCCGTGCTTGGGTAAAGTTTGAATGGTGTTAGGCATGACAAGCTGTTAGGTGAGAAGCAAGCAGGGGTTGCTGGGTAAGGGAGCCTGGAGAGTAGACTGTGCTTGGGACAAATAGACATTTTCATTTGAAATTCAGGAAAGCTGGGCTTTGAAATTGGTTTAGGCATATCTCTCTAACCAGCTTTATCTCTCTGCTTTTTCAGGGATCTGCAGGTGATGTCACAAAGTCTTTCCCAGTGCCTTCTTTGCCAAATGGTACCTCTAAGCCAAGGAGACCTCTGCTCAAGTTTGAAAAGTAAGTTTTTGTTTAACACCCCTCATCTGTACTTTCTGAAGGCTGGATCTGAAAAGATGATCATAGGAATGTGTAGGTAAAACCCCTGAAGGCATGAGGCAAGGCTGGCCCTGAAGCTACCTTGGCCTCTGCTTTTTCATGAGATGTGTGAGACCTGCCTTGTACCCTGTTTCTCTTTCATCTGTTTTTCCTCTCTGTCCCCAATTCAGGCAGCATTCAAAGGAATACTACATCGAACAGGCCCAGAGGCTGAAGCACAAAGCTGATGCAATGGTAAGCCTCAGACCTGTGCTGGGAATGTTGATCAGCTCCTGCACTCAGCCCTGGTACCTGTGTGTGTGGGAATGAGGTTCACTGGCTACCATGACTTCCATACTCTATACTTGGAGTATGTTCAGTCATATGTTGGGAGGCTGTCTTTATTTGCCAGGTGTTCAGATGTTTCTTTTTGTTGCAAACACATCTAGAGAATGGGATTCAGAACTGGCATTGTCTGGGGTTAGCTTTGCAGGGGTATAAAAGAGTCCTTGGAAAACAGATGGAACAGTTAGTTTTAAGACAGTTAAAAAGTCAGAAAAGTCAGGATCCCGACAGCTATTGAGTTGCTGGTGGCCAGGAGTTGGAAGTGGCCTTGGCAGATCTGACTTTTCTCTGCTCTGTACAGTTTAACAGTGTGCAGCAGTGAACATATTGCTTTGCTAATTTTGGCTCAGTCAGATAATGTCCATTTGCTACTTTCTGTTTACCTGTAAAAATCAAGTAAGGGAATACTGCAGTGGGAAAGCCCCCTGTGCCTCGAAGAAGGCAAGCCTCCAAGACCAGTCAGCAGTATCTAACAAAAGTGAAGACAATAAATTACTCGAGGAAACCATTGAGCAAGAGGAAGAGAGACAAATGGAGCACTCAGAGCTGATGACTGGGATCACATTAAGGGTTCTGCTGAGAACCCTTTAGTTGTCACCCAGAGGCCAGACTAGAATCTTTTTCTGTCTTCAAATCCTGCCTAACTAGGAAGAAAAGAGAACTTGAGTACACTTGAGAGAAGTGTGTTTGGTCCTAGTTGAAAAATTAGAATTTTTTCCCCAATAGACTGACAAGACTGGAAAGGCCTTTCAGTACCTGGAGGCTGCCCTTTTGTTCATCGAATATGGGATTGCCTTGGAATCAGATGTGCTGGAACCAAAATCAGCTTACAGCATATTCAGTGACACCATAGTTCTCATCAAGTAAGTGGCTTTCAGAGGGTGGCAGTTTGGCAGCGTGTTTGGAGGGGAGGGCATTTTGACACACAGTCCTCTGCTCAAGATCTTACAAAGTTCTGGGTGCCAGGACTAAGAACTCAGGGCAGGTTTCCTGACTTTCCGACTATTTTTTGAGATAATGGCATGCACTGTTTTTTCATAGACTGTGGGGTTTCATGGAGCTCTGGTGGCTGACAAAGTCCTGTTTATTTTGTTTCCTTAGATTCATTATGACATTGAAACCGTTTGCAGACTCCTCAGTCTCTTCACATGGAAAAATCTTTGCTGTGTTACGGTGAGTAATTGTGTTTCTGTTCCTTCATGCTCTGCTTTGAAACTTGATGGAGAGAAAGATCCATTGCTTCCAGGGGTGAAGGAATGAGTTAAATGGGAGTTAGAGTTATGCAAGGAAAAAAAAAACAATACGAAGAAACAGGTAAAAACACAATATAAAAACCAGAATGAATTGAAACATCTCTAACGTGAGCTAGGAGATCACTAAAGGACCACACGTAGAAGGCACAGGCTTTAAAATTTGATCTGCTGGTAACTTGAGAGTACATAAGGGCTTTCAACTAAGGTGAAAGAATGTGATTTGGCTGCCCATGTTTGAGCTGTGTAACTGAAGCTGTAGCTGAACATGGATGAGGCACTTCTGGGTGGGGGCTTACTCAGCCTTTGGCACCTCTGGGAGCCTGGACACCTGTTTTTATTAAAGACCAGAGAAGGCCCTTCCTTGTTTCTTTCTTTCCCTTGTGATTTTTTTCACAAAGTCTTTTTTTATCATGATCAGAAGGAGGTGGAATTTTGAGCTTTCTTGACTTTCCAGTAGAGCTGAGGTGTGCCTGCCTCCATCCCACAAGGCTGATGAGGGCTGGGCACAAACACTGACCCTTGGGTGTGTTTCTGTCCACAGCATGCGCTGCCAGTCCATTCTGCACATGGCAATGTTTGGGTACAAAAAAGACACTGCAATGAGGTATTCCAGACTCCTGAATGACCACTTCAAGGTAGGGCACAGGTGTCACTAAGCTGCCAGCTGGATGGCTGTGGTAGTTACTGATGTCAGCTGAACAGCCCAAAAGTAACTAGACTTTTATTCCTTGCTGCAGAGTAATTTCAGAGTAATACAAGCACCTTCTCCGGGTGTTGCAAGGTAAGACTGAAAAATTTGTTGTCATGTGTCTGTGTTTCAATGACAGTAAGAAAGAGCTTTTCTGTGTGCTGTGGTCATTTCATGTGGCAGGCAACTATCAGGCTGTCTTTCAAATTCTGTGGCTGAGAGAAGGTTGTTTGGACTTCGATAGTGGTGCTGATTCCAGTTGCATTTTTTGGCCACCTTGCACAGGATAGTTCATTGGGAAGTAAATGGTCTCTTGAGAGCAGTGGTGGAAGCCCTGTCATACCAGTGACTAAAATTAGGTTGGTTGAAGTGGTGGGGGTGTGATGACCCAGGCAGTGTCTGGAAGGCGGCTGGCTGACCACATTTAGCTGCCCTGGGTCTATAAATAGGTGTGTGTAGGCTGACCTGGCTGCTCTGAGTAGCTGCCAGAAGCTCCAGCCTCCATTGGAGAGGAGCTTCAGTGTGCCTGTGTTGGAAGGCATTAGGGAAACACCTGGGTAATCTGATTGAAGACTTTCACAAGTAGGTATAGGTTTTGGAAGATGGATGGGTGGCCCTTTCTGATGTCTGGTCCCACATTTTCTCTTGTTGAGCAAAGTCCTCCTAAATCACTTCCAAAAACTTGGCCTTGCCCTTGAAGTACAATTGCTTGGGCTGTAGCTGAACATATCTCACTTTTCAGCAGTCCACTTCCTGCTGGAGGCCTGGCTGACACCGGATAGCTCCTGGCATGAGGCAGCCTTGTGGAAAGATGTTTAGCTCTGAAGTTGTTGTTTAGCTCATGGTGGTGTTTCTTTTCTGCTGCAGAAGCACAGGCCTGCCTTCTCCTCTTTCTCCAATACCCTCTCCTGCTGGATCTGTGAGTTCTCAGCCAGGATCAAATGATAGCGGCGGCATTGGCCACAACGGCATTGGCAACAGCACTGGCTCTACTGTCACTGTCTCCTGTCATATCTCCAGTGTCACCTCTTCCTATGTCAACATCACCTCCTATATCCTCCACGCATATGAAATTTGGGAAAAGGCTGATGCACTGGCCAGGAAGAATAAAGGTAAGTTTTTGCCCTTTGCTTTTTCTGTCTCATGTGTCATGGTTATGTGTGTTCTTGCTTCAATCCTAACAGTCAGTGCAGCAAGCACCATACCTAAAGATCAAAGCGTGAAATATGTTGAATACCTCTGCCAGGGCATATTGGCAGAGATACTTGATGGTGTTATATTGATGAGTGTTCCCATTAAAAGGTTGTCTTGGCATCCTCAAATGTCTAAGAGCTATGGGATGAGGGTGTCGAGTGCAGGAAACCAGCCAGTTTGCTTCATGGTAACACAAGAAGCATAAGGGGTTTGGGTTTTTTTCTGTCTTTCCCTTTGGGGCACTGAGCTTTTCTGAGTTGGTTCACTTTGTTTAAAAACATCATTTTGGCCCATAGCCTTGTGTTTTTGTCAAACTTCCAGGTCATTTTGTCTTGAAAATGGTGAAGGTGGCTTCTCTGCCTAACAGAGAAACTGAGCAGCACTTGAATTTGAGTCCTTGCTGGGCATGCCCAGTATTTGCCAGCAGCAACTTTTTTTTTGATTTTACAGTTTTGTTGTTAAAAATGTTGTATTGTCCTGTGGTGAATACACAAAAGCCACAGGGGTGGGTGCAGTCCAGCCTGTGACCTGCCAGCCCACGTGGCCTTAGCAGTGTCATTTTCCATAAAACACAAAGTTTTGTGAGCCACTGTGGGTGAAGAGATGCATTGCCATGACCTGTTGGCAAACTTGCAAAAGAAAATAAGCACAGTGTGCCTGGCTGAATTGTTGGAAGGCTGTAAAAATCCTCACGCTAATGAGGCAGTTGCTGAAAATCAAAAGGCTTTCCAAGTCACCTCTGAATAAAATAACTGGTTGTTGGCTGTCTTCTGAGCAAATCTGTGCTTGCAGCAGCAGTTCATGTGTAGCATTTTTGATTCTGTCCTCAAAAGGCTGATAAAAGACTGTCACATAGGAGCAGTGGATGCTGCTAATAAGCCAGAGGAGTGAGTCATGGAGGAAAGTGTGTGGGAGGGCAGCCTGAGCACAGCCTTGCATCAGTCAAGACTAAATTCAAAACGTGCTCTGTGTGGCTGGCCCCAACGTAGGAGGATGATGACTGGGGTCCTGAATACTCTCTAGGGAGTGGATCTGTGCAGGAGGCCAGTAAATACTCATGTAGTCTTGGTGGTGTTGTCACTGTTCAGGACAGTGGAGGCATTTCAGAACTGGAACTTACTAATAATCAGTGTTAAGTATGAAGAGGTACAGAGAGTGAGAACGCAAAGTGAATAAAAAAGGCCACATCCTTGATTCTTTTGTGCAATTCATAGGGCATAAGAAGAGGAAGAAAGAGCAGTAGCCTTCAGCTCTCAAGATCCTGTAAACAGGGAAGTCCTAAGCTATTGGAAAGCAGTGAGCTGTAACAGCTGTCCAAGTCAGAGCTTGTGCAGAGCTGAAGAGCCTTCTGCAGGGCCCACTAACAGGACCTGGCTCCTCACTGTAATTCAGAGCAGCACCATGGATCACGAGACTCTAACAGGTTGTCTTCCAGCCTCTGATCTTCCCTAGCAAGGACAAGCTGAGGCTGCAGGCATGAATGTGAAGTCCCTCTCCTTTCACATGATGCTGTGCCGACAGATCAGGTTATCTTCTGTTTGCTCAGGGGCTTTGAACTCCTTCTATTCCCCTTGGAGGGCATGGATTTTGTAAACAAAGGCAGGAAAATCAGAGGGAATGTATTCTCTGCTTCTGCATTGGCAAGTATTAGAAAGGAAGCGTTGTGCATTCTGCTTCTGAAGAGCTCCTTGCACAGCCAAGCAGAAATTTTCCACCTCTAGCTTCAGTCTTTGTGTGTCAAAAAGGAGAGCTGAGAGCAACCAGTTTCTGAGAAGGTGTTTAGCAACATGATTGAGCTGAAGAGGGAGTGACTGGGTCCATGGCAGTGGAAGGCAGGTCATGCAGGAATGTATTGGAAAGGTGAGTGCAAAGGAATAGGTGTGAGAATTTCCCACAGCTCATGGTCACCTGAACAGAAGACTGCCAGCACAGAGCAGGGCTTGCAGCCTGCCAGCCCCTCATGGCAGGGTCAGGTGTGCTGCAGGAGCCACCTCCTGGGTGGGAGGAGGAGTGGGATGGGAAGAGTATGGGGTCTGCCTGACATGCTCAACTAACTATAAGCAATCCGAATCAGAGCTGCGTAGCCTGGCAACCTACACAAATAGAGAAATCCTGATGTCTCCAAGGTTTGAGGATGGGTGAAGGAAAGAGACCACAGCTGTGTGTGCTTCTGGGTGCTGCTCAGGAAGACACTCAAATTTGGCCTGTTTAGAATTTGGGGGAAGCTCAAAGTGGGGTCTGTGGTGTGAACACCCAAACTTTGCCCACCTACCGCGGAGTCTCTGTGTCCTCTAAAGTCTCGGGACTTGAGGAAGTGGCTCGGTGTGTAAAAATATTTTTCCTCTTGCCTGCTGTGCTTGTCACCCTTCCCAGCCCCGTGACACTGCTGAGCTGTCTGCACTAGCACTACTTAACAGGACTGGCCAGCTGACTGTGCTGCTGCTGTCACTCCTCACCTGTCAGATGTGCCCGGTGTATGAAGCCAACCAAATGTTTTCTTCTTCTCTCCCTTTTTTTTTTTCCAGAGTTTTTTGCTGAACTCAGCAGAGCGACAAATGCTCTGGCACTGACCAGTAGCCTGACAGACCTGGTACACTACATCAGGCAAGGATTACAGTGGCTGAGACTGGAAGCAAATATGCCTTAACTGGTTCTCCAGGTGGTTAAATACCTTGAAGTTTTTTTGCACTTTTGAAGCCTCAGAAACAGTTTAATTTTTTTTTAATTGTTCAATACAAAGCACCTGCAAGGGAAAATATTTTAAATAAAGTTGGAAGTTATCTGGTTACACTGGAAAACCCTTGAACTGTGTTTTTCTAGGGTAGCACTTTGCTACCTTGAAAAAGAAGAGATGGAGGATGGCACCTTCCTTTAAAATGATGAAGTGCAATGAATTGTCTGAATGGCCCGATGTATTGGTGGTCTATAAACATTTCTGTTACAAATAACCAGCAGGACAATAATTGCACATGATGCTGACCAGAAGGAAATCTGCCTCCAGAGGTGGTTATGCAACATCCCGCAGTCTGCAGCAGTTGTGTGCCCAGACAACGTGCCAGAGGAGTTGTTTTTGCAAGCACAGATGCAATCTTTGGTGTCTTTGCTCCTCAGAGAGCAAGTAGTAACCTCATCAAGCACCGAACAGCATTATGTTACAGGAAAAACAGCAAAAGGATCTGCTCTGCCTGCTTTCCAACATCACCCTCCTGCTTTTGTCAGCCAGCTGACAGAACTGAGGAAGCCACTGCCTTCAGTGCTGCAAGTTTCCTTTTCAAGTCATCGCTGCTTTGGTCCTCCTTGCTGTGCTCTCGCGCACATTCATGCCCCGGGCACTCCAGCTGTGTTACTGAGGGCCTGGATCAGCTTTAGCCTTGCAAGCCAAACACAGTTGGGGTGGCAAAACGATGTGGTGTGTTTGGAACAGCTCTGCCTCTCTGCTGAGAGATGTCACCATGAGGATTCTTTGTTGGGCTGATTTTTGTCATTTCGGTGGGTGGGGCTGGAAAGCTGCACTGGTTCACTGTGATAGTTTGGACATTGTTCTGAGAGCTTCCATGGGAAGGAATTGCTTCTGATTAAGGAGGGATTAAGTGTCTGAATGCGGAACATAAGATAAATTTTGCATTTGGATATTTGTCTGCAACCATTGAGGGTCTTGCTGGATATCTAAGAGCAGGATTTGTACCAAAGTAGGGTCTTCTTAATGTGGGAGACATCTCATGTGTTCTCTCAGCCACGCTATAGGATGGGCCCAGTGACTTAGAAACCTGTCAGGGGAGCAAGAAAGGGAATAGAGCTGTTTCCAAGCATTTTGTCGTTTTCACAGTATCAGTGAAGGCAGCACCCATGGCATTTGTGTATTCAGTGAGGTGACACCCTTCTCCACCCAAAGATTCCTTGTTGTGTGACAGCAGCATCCTGCCGTCCTCATATGTAATAGTGTGCCTTAGCCTGCTGGTCCCCTCTCACATCCCTCACCCTCTCTCTGACAGACCTGTGGGACTGGTGAAGAGAAGGATGGTATCCCAAAACAATTGTGTTTATGAGAAAGAATCCTCTCCCTTTTCCACATAATTTCACAATGGAGGAACAGGTCTGCAGACATGCAGCAGAAGCCTCTTTGTAAAATACTTGCTGATGGGTTTGAGGCTCATGAAAATGGACAGTAAATAAATATCAGCAAAAGGTCTGCATTTCCAAAAGTATTTTCTGTAGAAATGACCCCTCCCATGGGAAAGCCTGGGCTCCTCTTGGCTCTGGGAGGAGGCAGCAGGAGCGTGCTGGTCCCAAGTACAGGGGAGCTCTCCTGTCACCTTCCCTGGTAGTGCAGGACCACCGGGATCATGGCTGGGGCTTTCTGCACCTTGAAGGAACTGGCCTTTCATGTTCACTTTGTTCAAAGCCTCAGAGCATTTCAGGGATGAGCTGTCCTAACAAATGGAAGGAAGATCCATGTACCCCCTCCCCATTTTACCTATCAAGCTTTGCTTGCACTCCTCCTCCCTGGAGCAGCAACTGCTTGGAGTAAGGCAGGGACAGAGAAGGGCTCAGCATTAACTGTTCTGGTCTCAGGAAGCATGTGGATGGGCAGCCAGCTTGGAGGCCGATGTGCACTTTGGAGCTCGATCCCAGACGGGTGGATCGATGCCACCTTTGGACTTTGTCTTCAGACAAAGCTATTTCTAGGATCACCAACTAAAGAGGAGGAGAAAAGATGAAAGCTTTATTGAACCTGAAAACCACTGTGGGAGCCTTCAGGAGCCATAGCAGAGCGTTAGCATAAGGAGCAGCAGGGACAGGGGTGTCCTGGTACTTTTCCTTCTGTGCACATCCATGTCCCTCCCTGCTGCCAGGCCAGGCTCCCAGCAAAGAGGTGCTGTGCAGAAGCAGTTGTGCGAGGGCTGCTCCTGTTCCCAGGACAAACTCCCCTGGGCTTTGGGGGAAAGAAGACCAAAAGGCAGTTTGTGTCACAGGCGTGTGGGGGGCTCTTGGGGGGCTCTCACTTCGAAAGCAATCCGTGCAAGCATCACTCCCAGGCTCCACAGCAGGAAGCTAGGTTTTGTTTCAGGACACAGAGAAGACTGTTTAAATAATAGGAAGTTTTTTAAAAAGCCATCATATTTCAACCTTGTGCCAGGTCAGAGGCCTGCAGAGGGTTAGGAAGGAAGCTCACTGTTTTCACCTGGGCCTATTCAGGCCTTTAAAAAAAACAAACAAAAAATAAATAAAAACAGAAATCAAAACGTAGCAGTGGAGGAAATAGCATTTGCCATTAAGAAGCAAACTATTAATCCAAGGGAAACCAGGGGTGATTGTTTAATCCCAGAAGGAAAGGAGGCAGCTATGGTGGCAAAGCAGCATCATTTCCATGCAATATTTATTTAAAAGAAATAATAATACATGTGTTGAAATTGTCAAATGTTCTATTTTTAAGATGCCATTTATTTAATAGTTGAAAACCCCACTTCCATGGAGATAGAGATCTCTTCTGTAACTGAAAGTCGAAGTCTGACTGCAATGTCCTTGTTTTTGGTTTTGTCCTCTCCCCTCCCTCTTGGTTCCCATGATAAATCTGTACATCTTATTTTGGGGATGTATGTCCCTCTTGTATATAACTTTTTTCTGCCCTGCGTGTGATGGAATTTCTGAGATGGTTGATTCATATGGGGGAAATAAACAATAAATGAATGTTTGTTATGAGGTGTTTCAAGAGTCCTTGTGTTCTCAGCTTCTTGCGGAGAAATTCCAGCGTAGCTTTTCTCTGAATGGCCTTTGTGTTTCCCTTCTGAATTTCTGTACAAGAAGTCTCTTGTTCCCTTTGCTGCCCTGTTTGTCACCCCTTGCCCTTTCATTAATGCCCAAGAATGGTGCAAATGTAGATGCTCAGAGTGGCAGGAGCGTCATGACTTGGGACATGTTCCTCCTACCCTCCCAAAACCGATCCAGGGAAGGCTGTGCTGGGCCAGCTGCTGACAGCCAGCAGAGCCCAGCTCTGAGCACTCCCTGACAGGAACGTCCCACAAATTGGCTTCAGGCAGTCCAACAAGGTAAACAAAGAAAACCAGGAGGCAAGGCCCAGAAGTGGTGGCTGAAGGTGATGCCTGCTCTGTGTTTGCCAAAAAGGTGGTGTGAGCTTGGTTTGTAGATTGGTTTCTGAAGGGCAGTGAGGAGGATTTCCTTCAGGGAATCCCACAGGATCTGATGCCCTGTGGCAGCTGTGTCTCATTGGTTGTGCCAGGGGATCTCTTTGCCATGGCCTTGCACTTCTTGTTAGAGGCTTTTCCCACATTTTGTTTTCCAGGCTGTTCCTTGGAAGAATGGTTTTGGCATCTCTGTGCACTACTGGGATGTAATTTGTGTGCGTGATTGAGGTCTATTCTGTAACAGGCATTGCCCCCAGGATGTGTGCTGATAATGGATGTGGTTTTCTCATCCACTGTGTAAATTGTGGAGGATACTGACACCTGTTTTTGTACCCCCTGGAAGTGCTGCTGTTACAGGTGCTCTGCATAGAAATGTGCTCTTGGACTGTGGTCAGTGCAGGGCCGGGGCAAAGCAGGGAGGTTTAATTTTGGGGATGGGATGGCAGTGGGGTTGAATGTGCCAGCAGGGAGGGCATCCAAAAGCCAGGCAGGATGTGGGGCTGTAGCAAGTGTTGGCTGCCCTGCTTGGCTTTCTGCCCAGGGCAGTGGCCCCCCTGGGCTAACACAGCCAAAAATATTTTTCCAATAATACTTTGTTGTTGTTTCTTTAATTATCAAGTCTTTATTGCCCAAACCTAACTTTGGAACCCTGTTTAATTTATTTTGAGATTTGCTATTGATTATAGATGAGCTTGCATTCTGTCTTTGGCTTGGCTTATCCTTTTCAAAGACAAATGTCATTTTTGGCAAAACAGCTGAGCTAAAGTCGATTGCACTTTCTCAGCCCTGTGCTGCTCTCCAAACACTAAAATAGCCCCTTGGCAGCCTGTGCTTTCCTTATATTAATTGCGGTTTCAGCAACCCCTGTCACAAAAAACCAACACTGTTCCTGGGCTATCGTCAACCTTTCTGAATGTATTTCTGTAAACTTTGTGTTCCTGAAGCTTGTGCATGTTACAAGAGCAGTGTGCACTCACTGCTGCTTTGTGATGTATTTTGTCAAGGTACAGGGTTTCCAGAGTTTCCACTGGGTTTTCCTCCTCTCCTACTCAGTATTGCTGAGGTTAAGGGGTTTTTTGTGTCTAGCACTTCATGTTGTAACATTAAGGCCATGTTTTACACTGTCAGGGGCATTTGCAAAACTTCTAGATTGTTTAGTGAAATCCTGATTTTGCTGCTGGGCAGTTGCATATGAA
Source organism: Falcunculus frontatus (assembly GCA_013398115.1). Lineage (NCBI taxonomy): Eukaryota > Metazoa > Chordata > Aves > Passeriformes > Falcunculus > Falcunculus frontatus. The sequence continues at coordinate 3,157,971 of VZRV01003485.1, forward strand.
GAAATACTTGTAAATGGAAAAAATAGTTCAGATTTTTTTTTTTTCAGTTTCCAAGTAATAAAATGCATCTGGTTTTCACTTGTTGCATGTGGGGTTTTTTTCCCCAGATGCCTGATGTACCTTTTCACTTGGAAACTATAGCTGTGGTAAATTCAAGTCTTTGTTTAAATTTTCATTTGAAAGAATCAGAAAATACTGTCAGCTTAACAATTATAAAGGAGTCATTGCTTAGACAAGGTAGTGCCTTGGGAGCAGTTGGAATCTTTTGGACCGGGGAGGTTGTGGGCAAAAAATAGCTGGGCTCCAGACCAGGACATGAAATACTATGCAGGCAGATCAGAACTTGGGGGCCATTAAGGGTGTATATCTTGAAGTTAATGCACAACATCTTTTTTAAGCCACACAGCTGGGAAAAATGAGCCTTTGAGTATATTTAGTGCTAAGTGGAATAGTTAAGCTGAGTGCAGGTAGTAAATTAGACTCTAAACAGTCTGGCTGCGGTAAAAGGGGAGGAGAAATCTGCATATCATGGGCACAGTGTTTATTTTAGCATACTAAACCTGCCTCTTGACAGCCAGTGGGGTTTCTGTGATGATTATTAAGCAAGAGGCAAATAGTTCATTGTATTTCTGTAGCCAGTGGAGGAGAAGAATCACTCCAGACAGAGGCATTACTTCCCCCTTCTGTTATTTTTCATAAGGGCAAGATTTGCCCTGGAAAACGGAAAACCCCACACTGCAATTTGGTAGCTGACACAGCACAATTCAGACATGGTTCTGGTGCTTCCCTGCTCCTCTCCAGTGATTCCTTGGCCCTCTGTGAGTGGGACAGACCATGCACCACAAGTGTGCAATGACTGGTGGCAACCGGAGAATGGCAAACTAGTTTGCAAGAACATTGATAAAGAAATAAATGTGGATTTTTTTTTTTTTAATCTTTTTTTTTAAGTGCTCCAAGGGCAAATTAATTCTCCTCATAAATCCAGCAGTAAGCATGGGAAAATGGGACACAAGAGCTTATATCCTTTAAAACAGAAGTGTATGTTTAAAGCTGAGGAAGTACAAAATTTTATAATAAAACTTAAAAAAAAAACCCCGTTAAATTAAACCTCCAATTTTATTTCCAGTGACTGTAGAAGTTCAGGTTGGGAAACTGGATTAGGTGGAAGGAGGCTGGGCAGTAGCTCTTCTGTCTTGGATGAGGGCAGGCAGCAATCATGCTGTTACTGTTGTGATTGAAAACTATCTTAAATAGGACTTGAATAAGGGATTCTCTCTTTTCACAGAAAATTTTAGGACGTGGAGTTGCAGTGTAGCAATTAAATGTGAAAGAAGATTGTGCAGCTGACAGGTAGTCAGAGCAACAGAGCTGCAGGAATCTGCTCTCATGAAAAAAATCATCTGGTAATTATTTTTCATCATTCAGGTGAACAAATCATCTCCTTGGTTTGGTCAGCAGCTTAGGAATTCTTGGAATTGGTGGTTTGTACCTTATCGGTGAGGTGTTGTTTTAATTTTTTCTAGATTAATTGTTTCTCTTTCACTGACATTATTTAATACCACATTCATTCACCATTTGAGGGGATTACTAGGTGTGCAGAAGCCTTTTTTCACATAAATTCTTTCAGGAATCAGCTGTACTTGAAGGAAAGATAAAGAATCTGTGAATCACAGAGGTGAGTTGGGCTGCTGTGGTGTTTCTCTGGCTACAGAATTCCAGTGGCAGTTTGTTTTTCTTATCCCATTAACCAATAATTTGGTTAATGAGAAATTCTCATTGCAGAGGCCCCACTGCAGGACTTTTCCTGTCTGGACTGGTAAAGAGCCTCCCTGAGTTTCCATCACTGCTCAAAACGTGCAAGTCACAGAATTTAATTTCTTGCCACCTTTTTTCACTGAATGCCTGAGCCTTTTTGGACAAAGCAGCTGCACAGTCTGGCCCTGGTACCTGAGGGCTCCCTGCATGGCTCCTTCTCAGCTGCTGGGCAGGGAACGGGGGTTTGGTGACATGGCTGTGTCCTGATTTTGGGAAGCTGGGAAGAGCTCTCCCGCTCCAGCAGGGTCTGTGAGCAGGGCCCTGGCACCCCTGGTGTGCAGCTCCAACCCTGTGACACCCTGTGACACCCGGGCACCTGCCAGTGGCAGAGCCCAGCCTCCGTCAGCACGGATCCCATCAGGGCTTGCTTTCATTTTGTGGGATATTCCTTGTCAGAAAGCCTGTCTGTGCAAGGTAATTCTCTGCTTGTCTGGAAGGGAGGGAAAGGGTAGGCACTGATGTCTCCTCTCCCTTCCATCCCTGTAGATCAACAGGAACAACAGCTTCACATGCCAATTCTTACTGCTGCCTCTGCAAGCTGAAAATATTTTTGTCTGAAAGAAGTCATCTCTCCAGGGAAATTGCAGGTAAGGCTGGAGCTGCTGGGAGAGGCTGAGCCAAGGAGAACCATGTCTGCACAGGGGGAACAAGGTGAGAGCTGCTGGGACAGGGAGCCTGCCCTGGGTGAGGTAACTCCTGACTCCAGACTCAGCCAGTCCTACAGTTGAGCTGTTGCAGCCAGTGACTCCAGGGGAAGATGGTAAAGCCTCAGTTGAAAAACCCAAATAGCAGAAGTGAAGCCAAAGCTATTGATTTATTATTTTTTTCAGTTTTAATAATCCAGTGTCTTCTGTGACTGTACATTGGGGTTGTCTCTTCAAATAATTTAATGTATGCAAAGACATTGTTCTGCTCATAATAATTTCATGTCAGTGTTAGTGACAGTAGCATTGAAAGGAAGGGAAGCTCTTGAGAGGGTTCATAAAGTTTAACTTTTCCAAGCAGCTTCCATGTTCCATTAGAGCAGTTGTTTGCCTGTGGCTTGATGAAGAAAGGCAGAAAGAAGAGGAATCAGTAAGTCCAGCGAAGGGATACAGAAATCAGTTTGATTAAATACAGAACTGTAAAAAACCAGGGGAGGGTCTCTGGAACAGAAGCCGGAGTTTCCCACGTCTGTTTTCCTGAGGGCTGCCCCTTACGGGTTGGCATTTGAGTAACTATTCCCTCCAGCTGCCCCCAGCCCCACGGATTAGGAGGCATTGTTGGCTCACCTGGGGTTAGGAGCAGGTGTGGACAGTTTCTTGTACTGCCAGGTGTCCACTTGCTCAGCTTTAGGGAATCTCTTGGTTAATCTGTGCCCAAGTGTGTGAAACAGAGCTTGGCTCACCAGGGTACAGTGCAGGTGGATTATCAGCAGCTCATGGTCAGGAGGGGATACACTGTCTCCCCCAGGAAGGCTGACTTTGTTTCACCCTCCAGGTGCCATCAGGGGTTTATTTATGATATTTCTGCAAGTGCTCTGCTGTGTAGTGCTAATCTTTCCTCTTTCTTTTTTGAGATGCTGTATTGAGCATATCAACAGGACTTGACACTGTGATCATTATTTGTTTTAAGAGCTTAGCGACTACAGAAACTGTCAGCTGCCATCTCTTTAAGCAGCTAAACCATTTCAGAACAGGTCCAGCAAATGCCAGCTCTTACAGATAAGAAGCAGTACGGTAGGACAAAGGCTCAGCTGCCCTTCTGATTAGATTCTGCTTGGCTTAACAGGGAGAGGAAGGTTTTAATCCAAATAATCCTCACTAATGGGCTCAGGCTACAGTATAGAGGTTCCTCAGTTCTGCATTGTGCTTTGCTAAAATATCACAAAATTCTAGAGAGGAATGAGATGCTCTCACCTGGAGATGCCAGGAAGCCTTTTCCAGGTCCTCGGCCTCATTGCACTGGGAGAGACGAGCCCTGAAGTGGTGATACCACAGTGTTTTCTTCTCACATCAGCTCGGCTATCCCTGCAAATATCATTTTCTTACTAAAAGCCAGAGGACTTTTAAAAAGAAATATTTTTTATTGGCTTTGAGGTCAGGTTGGTTTGCATAAGAAATTACTTCAAGGCCCTGACTGAACCTAAGGGGTTCCTGTCCTTCAAAAGGGAGTTACATAAATCAAGATTCCGTCTACTCCCATGCTGATTTTCTTCCTCCTCTTCTTGCCTCTGCAAAACATGTGTTCTCCAGTCTCTCTAAAGGAGAAAATTTGCATTTTCTTTCAGCTGTACAAGCTGGCAAGGCAATGCTCTGCATCTTCCCCTGACCACCAGGAAAGAAGAAAGATTTCTGGCACCCCATTAGGAACACCCAGAGCTGTGATGTTCCCAGTGGCTCATACAGCAGTGTACAGGGTAGGGTTTCATTTGTTACTTTTCTGGCGCACACTCGTTCTCTGTTGGCTGGCTCAGCAGTATTTAGCAATTGTTCCTTGCTTACGTGGAAATAGTTCTTGGATTAGAATTCAGTCTCTCTGTGCAGTTAATTTGCTGAACTATGTGGTAAAAGAAATGTTATTTTTCCCTTAATCATTGTTAACAGAAACATAACCATGACCAAGCTCTCTTGGATATACATACAATTTTCAATATAATGTACAACAAAAGGCATTGTATTAAAAATTTCTATTGAGTGTTGATGGTTTTAGTTACAACCTAGAAAATTATACTTAATGAATCCCGTAATCTTTCACTTAGCAGTGTCTCTGTCTATTACAAATGCTGAACTGGGAACTGCCACAGGAGTATTGCACTGACAATAATAATAATAATAATAATAATAATAATAATAATAATAATAATAATAGTAATAAAAGGGTTCATTGCAGTTGTTGCACATAATCCTCCATAACTTGCTATTTCCAAGTTTGTGATCCTTTGATACTTATTTGGCTACAAAATGAAAGCCTTGTCTCCAGATAATGAAGGAAAGGAAGGTTGTCCTGGACCATTTGAAGTCTGAGAATGTTTGATTCTTTCATTGTTTACAGCTAGTCTTGAAAAGGATCAAAAAGATTTTTGCAGGGCTAGCTTAGTGTAAAGGCTTCTTTCTGACTTGTAGCACAGGCAGTGACCATAAAGAAGGCATTATCTTTAGGAATCAATTACACAGTAATTAAAGGAAACTGCAGATCATTTCATACAACAAGGACAGGGAGGGGAGAGCTTTTTCAATATGGAAACAACTTTTGTACGTACAAGCCAGAAAGCTTGAATTCACCTGAAAACAAAGCTCTCTCTTTACTGAAAACTTCAGTTTATTCTTACTCTTTTACACCTGTTCTGGAAATCAGCAGACACCCAGATTGCCATTAATGACTGCACCTGATTTCCTTCAGGAAGCTGTACCTAATTATCCAAATGGAGCACTAAGACACAACGGAGTAAAACAGATTAAAAACGTTTTCTTTTAATGGAGCTTAGTTCTCCAATTGAATTAACACCATTGGAATTAAATTTCCCTGGTCTTAGGATCTAGAGTGTTTTAGTGTATAGAAATGGAGGAAAATTCCCCTAAAGAGTCTTCTATCAGTCCTTACTATATTTTGTTATTTTCAAAGGTATATCAGTACAAAGCAGCAGGATATATAGGCAGCTAAGCCCAGAATGTCCACTGTTGAGAAAAGGGCATTTGGATCCCACATGGAAGAACACAAGAGACAGTGGCAGACTAGGAATGCATGGTGAGTCCTGTTTCTGATGGATTAGTATCTACTGGGATGAACTAAAGCCAAGATTGAAACAAGGACAAGGCTAAGGCACTTGATACATAATTATCCTGCTTTAAAGGGGTTCAGACCTATTTTGGGACTAATTTAGTGAGAGAAGGTTATATTTCCTGGTCAGACCTCAGGATCAGGGGCGTGTTACACCTGAGTCAGTGGCCTTGGGAAAGAGATAAGCAAGATGTCAGCAGAGTTGGGGTTACACCAAGACCAAGAGAACCTGTCCCTTCTTACCCAGGGAAGGGGGCAGAGCTGGTGCTGAGCTAAGGGTAGCCTTGGTAAGGAGATTCACATGTGGGATCCTCTTGTGAGCACAATTTTCTTTTGGTAAGGAAATTCATCTTCATTCACAATTGAAAGTGGGCTTTCCAATGACAAAAGCATTTGAAGAATTAAGATCAGAGAGAAACCAGAGACTCAGTCCAAGGATAAGACGAAGGTCTGCGTGAAAGTAACAGAAAGGATTTCCAAACGAGCGTAAGCAGCCACCCATATATAAAACCATGCAGTTTTATATATGGAGCACAGAGAACACCTCTTCTAAATTTGGGGAAGAGAGAATCTCCATCTAAACCAGTGGACTCTGCCAGTGGACTCTGTCCATTCCTGATGGACACAGATCTCTGAGGTCTTACACTACAGTGTGCACCAAAAGCAACAGGAGAGTGGAAACGTGAAAGGTAATCTCTTGAGCTCTGTTATTAAAAAAAAGCACTATTAAAAAAGCCTCTTATAGTGATAACTACTACCAAAAATCCTGTGTATTAACACAGGAAAATCCTACCTAGAAAATTGCTGCCTAGAAAATCTTCACTTTATTTTTTCACTGCTCATTTGATAGGTCTCAAAATACTCTGACTTGGAAAAAGGTAGAAAAGTCACGTTCTCACAAATTGTTTCTGAAAAAAAAAAAAAGACTGATTTATGACAGATTCTGCTTGATTCTTTTTACAGAGAATCCTGCTGCTAAGGGAAATTGATATCGGCACTGACACCTTCACAAAATGCTACCAAGGGTGAAAACGAGCCACCAACATCACAGCTATGGGAAGGTGTAAGTAGTACTGGCTGCCAGGTTGATATGGAAATGTGTATATTCCAGTATCACAACCACTCACAGCAATGCAAAATGTTTGAAGGAAAAACTATTATTGCTACTGAGAATATCCTTCTCAACCTCTTTACACCAATAATAAAAATCCTGCAAAAGCAACGCTGGCGCATTACCTGTAAATGCCAATTTCTGTTTGTTGGTAGAGGTAGGCAAGAGAATTTCTGACAAATATCTAAGTACAACATGTTCAGCAGAGACTTTCACCTGCCTCTGATTTGCAGGCTGAGAAATGCAAATAATGTGTGACATGTCTAGGGAGGACGTAATCAACCACCAGTCATCAGCTGATAAAGCCACAGGACAAGATATTTACTCCCATTTTGGTTTCTTTGGTTTCTGGTTTATTTTTTGTTAGTATGAGAGTTACTACTTTTGTAACAATAATGTTTGCTAAATAAACCATTATGCTTCTTAGATGCACATTTTTCTCCAATAAAGGCATTTATTTTCTTGAATTTTTATTTCCTTGTCTAAACACTGACATTCTCCTTTAAACTTGAGCTTATATACCAAGTTATTTACCTTAATAAATATATACGTATTTATATATTGGTTTGTACCCTTCTAGCTTACATATATGGCTGGAATTTTTAAAACTTTGCTACTAAGCAGAAAGTTCTTTGCTTTGGGAACACAGTGATACAACAAGACATTAAGAGAGTTGAGTGTGATCGTGGTACATGCTGCAATTTGGTTTCAGAAGGAAACAAGAGAAGGAGGAACACTGAGCCGATAAAGTGCTCTTATTAATATTAGTCTTTCATAAATGCTTTTTTTTCCAGCTGTTTTGCAGACATTTGATGTTTAGCAGGACAACTTGTTTCAGCTGGAACAAATAAGGGTTTTCCCGTTTAGCTGGGATTGTGTTGTTACAATCTGTGTTGTTCCTTACATGTATCAAAATGCTCCTCCAAATAATTTGCCTCTGGAAGCTATTTATGCCTTACACCAGTTGTGTTAAACATAGGTTGAAGTGCATGACTGAAGCTACAAGACAGTGGGTCATGCCACCATTTCACAAAAATCTTTCAGATACTGCCGTGGATAAAGACAATTCTCCCACCAAAGTTCCTCCTGAAGGAGAAAAAAAAAATAATTCTTATATCTGATGTCTAACCGTGTGAGGCATATGCCTGTGTACTTAAAGTTCCAAAACACGGAAGCCCCTAATGCGAGACCCAACCTTTCCAAAACTCAGGCTGCACAAACCCTTCTGGGCTAACAGGAACTGACAGTAATTCTGGCAGCCAACACTGCCCTCCAGTGTGGGTCGTGTTAACTTCGTCCTGCAATGGCTTCCTTCTTCAGGGTTAAATTCATTCAGTGTGCATTGCTGAATGTGTCATCCCCTGACTCAATTTAACTTTATTTTAAGATAAATATCTATTTTATTTTAAGAAAATAATTTTAAAAGCTATCGTTTGTCAGCTGTTACTCTCTTTTCTATGAACTACTGCAAATATAGAAAGGAATGTGTAAATATATTATTATTTGATTAAGCATTTATGTTTGTTTTATGTTGTGTTTAGCATTCTTCGAAAGTTCTACAGCCCCACTGGATCCCCTTCAGATATGGTATGTAATATGTTGTGGATTTGCTTTCTGCAGTTATATTTCCCTGTATAACAGACATAAAGGAAGTCAATATTATTTCACTGCTCTCCCTGCAGATTTCTGATAGTCCATATAGTACATATACATATATAAAAAAAGGATGCCACCCTTTCAAATCAAAAATTCCCTCCAGTACCCTCAAAGCATGAGGAACTGTTAATCTCTAACTACACAACTCATCTCATAGTCAACACACTGCTTGTATATACTCAACCACCTCGATCTCATTTAGGAATAACTGGTGTTACAGGCATAGCTGATTTTAATTTATCTCTGAATTATCTTTTTTTCTATCATTCATCTGAATTTCAATCCCAAATCACATTAAAAGACAGCATTAATGCTAACACAGAGTTAGGGTGCTCAATACTCCCAATCACCAAGTTGCAGAAAGGTTTATTTAACCCCATATTCTCTGTGTGTTTATTAACATATTGAACAGCCTCCAGAGTTTGCATTTCACAGGGAGAAGAAGGAGTGGGGGATATGTGTGTGTGTGTGTGTCTGTGTTTTGCACTGTAGAGAATAATTTCCAGTCCAAAGTGTGTGTATACAATTCCTGCTCAAAACTGTCCACCTCAGGGACTGCTTTTTGCAGAATTTGTGCAAATACTTCTCTACACTGCTGTGTGAACACTGTCACATGGGACATTATTTTGCTACAAAGAAATATGTATTTTCCCAGATTAAGACACTTCCCAGAATTATTCAGAGAAATGGTTAGGTCAAGGTGCTGCAATTCTTTATCAAAACATACCATAGAGAAGGTGGCTGGAAAGCCCATTCCAATCAAGAGGAAGAGAAGGTAGGCTGAGATTGCACCTTCAGTTGTCCTGAACAATGAATGATCCCATTGGTTCCAAGCCCTACAAAGAGCTGGTTTGTGATGCTGTACTTGCCCCCACAAGCAGCCATGGTCTCAAATAGCCTCCTCTGCTGCACGAAGTGGTGCAAACCCCACAGTTCTAGTGCCCACCGCCACGCTGAGCTCCCCGGTTTGTATTGCGTCTGATCTGTGAGGAAATAAATTCCGATGGAAATGCAGCTCGGCTTGGCTTCTCCTCAAGCCCCTGCTGGCACCAGCAGTTGTTCCCAGTCTTTCTCTTGCAGCAATAGGGGAGGTTTTGTGCCAGGCAACTGCAACTGTCAGTGTCAAGGGTCAGCTCCACAGCCTCTTGTCTTTGTCACCAGCTCCCACGGCTGGCTGGCATCCATTTATTCTATTCTCTTGGTTTACAATCGACTTGAGACTTTCTGCCGCACTAATGTTGCTTCCCCCTGTGACCCCAGCAACCTTTACTTGAAATGATCCGTATTGTTAAATCCTGAGGTAGCTTGGCTGTGCCCTGGGCATCGATTCAGTTTCTGTCCCCTTGCACCACCCTTGTGTAGGTACACAGAGTTGTCAGATGCCATCGAGTGGCAGGACACGTTTCACATTTTCTATTCTGCACCGATACAGCCCCAGTACTGACCTCGGGGCCACCCCCTTGGCTTCCAGCTGGACCTGGGGCTGCTGATCCCAACCCTTCCAGGCCAATGGCTCAGCTGGTTCTCAATCCACTTTCTCAGTCTGTATTTTCATCAGCTCGTCCATGAGGACGTTTTGGGAACCAGAGTCAAGAGCCTTGCTAAGGTTGAGGTAAACAACATTCAGTGCTCTGCTCTCCTCCACCAAGCCAGACATAACATTAGAAAAGGCTGATGGGTTGGTGAAGGTTGGCTTATCATAAATCCTGGCTGGCTACCAGTCCTCAGGAATCTACCCCATCACTATGACCGCTCAAATATTACTGAGCACAGTCCCCTAGCCACCCTTCACACTGTATTAGGAGCATTTCTCTTCTGGATTTATTAGCTGTGTGCTCCTCATTCCTCATTTTTAAGGAGGCTATAATAGCAGTGTAGAAAGCAATCCCCATCTTTAATTTTTCACCAATAAACGTTTTCACTGGAGCACCAACAGAATAAATTCTAATTTACAGATTACTAGTCCCAAGGTGGTAATGACAAGCCACAGAAGAGCATAAGGCAATCACATTTATATCACTCCCATCTGGGCGAGGCAAAAGCTGAGTGTCTGCTTCAACAAAGACCATGACACACAAACATGTTGCCATTGTTTTCCATTCACCCTAAGAAAAAGACCTGAAGGAAAAAATGCTGCATTTTGTTCTTGACCGTTCTCCAGAGACATTTTCTGACTTGAAATCTGAGACCAGTTCTCTGATCAGTATCTTCCAATGTGATCTCACTGCTCCAAGTCATTCCAGTGGACAGCTAGACACTTCCGGAAAAATGAACATTCAGGGATGTTCAGGAACGATGATAAAAGTACCTCACAGGACAATGCTGTAAGAATTTTAGTGAAATGGGAGTTATACTATTGTATAGTTTTGTATCTCTTGCACAAATGAGTAAAAAAAAAAAGTTAATTCATAAGTCTTCCACCCCTTCATTTTTCCTCAGGAAATTCTAAATCTCCAAGCTGATAAATCACTTCTCCCTTCAGTTCTTTTTAAATAAACATGCTGAAGTCCTATTACACTTTTCTAGGCCTCAGGCTACACAAAAAAAAAAAAGCCTGGGAGAGCAACAAGCCTGCAGTGAGCCTCTGGGGAGGCAGTTTATGGCAAAAGTAGGAGAAACATTGTACTACAGATCCAGTTGGAGAGCCCTGAAGTGGGCTGTTCTTCTCTTTGAAATATTTTTTTCTTTCCTCCCACTCCCACTTTAGTCTATCTTTGCATAATCTCTTTTATTTTGTTCAAAATCTCTTTTATTTTGTTCAAGTGAAGCAGCAGCAAGAAATTCCCCCCACTCTTTTTTTAATTGAGAAGAACTGCTGGTACTCAGCCTCTGGTGGGAAAAAGCACAGGCCGAGGCAGAGTCCTGGCTCCCTTCTCCCACATTATTCACTCTGGTGCAGTTAGAAGCCAATGCACACTAATTGCTGTGATCTCCCCATTTGGCTTTTAACTTAAATAGCCATCTGTAGGAGAATCTCAGCTGCTTTCAGCAGCCAGAAGCACTTGAAAACAGCAGCCCCTAACATTGTTTAATTTTTACTTTGAGGTCATGAAAGAGACCACTAACTGTTTCAATGAAACTCCATAGGATGGGCTTTGGCCGGATGATTTGTTTCTGCTTTAGGATTTAATTTGAACAATATGGACTTTTCTCCATTAGCATAAAATAAATCAGCACTTTGCACCAGTTTCCCACGCATCACTTTCCACAGGCTGCCAGCATTAGGGATCATGTGGACAGATGACAAGCACTCAAACTACTTACATGTATTACAGTCCACTGGTCACATCAGCTCCTGGTTTTGATCATTCTTTACCTTGTATATCACTGTTACTTGCTTCCCACAGTCACCAGGTTTAATATACACACATGCCTTGTAATTCAGCCACACAGCATATTTAGACAGTCATAAATTAAAATCAGGTAGCAAGGGTTTGAATAATAGAAGACATTTTTTCTCAGGCAGTTATTTGAAATACACCATAGCTATACTTGTAGGATTTCAATGAGATCAAGTATCAGAACTCATATTTTCCTTCCCCAGCTTTCCATACTCATGTCAGCACATAAAATGCTGCTTTATATAGAAATGATTTTTTTCCACGAGTCTAACTGAGATAAGTTTGAGATTTACTGAGCTAGAGTCCAGGTATGGCACTTCATCTTCAAAATCACGTGAGATGAAACAGATTATCCAAGTTAATGAAGGGAAGCCATTGAGCCAGCTGGAAAGAACAGGGTATTTTTCCGTGAAAGATTTGCAGACTTCTCCTTCCCCCCTCCACCACTCCTGCCTTACTGCGCTTTGCCGTAGGGAATGTCACCACACTGCTCCAAAGCTGCCCCATCCATTTTCCTGGCAGCCCTCCAGGCTCTGTGGTGCCTTCACCCCTTCCCCACAGCCATGCCCTGCTGTGAGCTTTCCGTGTTTGCCCACACAGCATCCCACTCACCCTCAGCAGGACCAGCAGCCTCCAGTTCTACACCAAAAGAGACAGCAGAGAAAAGGGATTCACGCTGAAGCAGCAATGATGGGACCAGTAACATCCCTGCAGTCAGTGCCACACTGCTTGGTACATTTCCTCCTGTGCAAAGCAAAGCCAAGGAAGTACAATTGGGTTTAATTGTGTAACCATGAGTTCTGAGTACCAAGAAACCACTTAAAAATAACCCCATTTGCTGGATTTTTTTGTGAGGCAGGTACGTCCTAAACTATCAATGAGTTAAGACATAGGATATAAAGGTTTGGGGAGATTTACAAGTTTAAAAAAAAGAAAGTTAAAACTAATCAGAAACTAGGGCACCGGCAGGAAAAGCATGGGATTCCTGGCTCTGGGTCCAGCAGACAGGGTTGGTGATCTTCTGGGTGTGTCTGTTGTGGAGAGTTTCTACAAACAGTTTTGCAAACTACAGCAGAGATCCCAAATATTTACAAAACATTCAGAAACATTCAGCTTTTTGCACCAAGTGAAAATGTGTATTCTACCCATGGTCAGGCACTTTACCTACACATTTCTATGATCATCTTTTCATATCCAGCTATCTCCAGTCCAAATTAATCTGTAGTGCTCCTCGTCCAGACCAGTCTGTATACTGTAAACTCAGATGCCAGTTTTAACTGTGAAAGAAAAATTGGACTTGCTGAAGAAAGAAGAATATGTATCTAAATACCACAACAAAACAAACTGCAGATGCTTCTCTGAAATCCATTTCAGATTAGAGATGCACATTTTTTGCTAAACACTTGATGTTTCAGTTGGCAGCCCTAAGCCAAATTACTCTGCCTAACCCCAGAACAACACATATACAGAAGCATCAAAATTTCGTGCAGAAACGTTTTTTGAAAATGAGGGGATTTTTTTCTTAAGACTCTACATGAATAGACTAAACATTTCTAGATTTTTTAAAATATACGAAAGTCAGATGTTGTCCACCTGTTAATCACTGAGGTCAGATAGAAAACAAACCCAAATTGCTCCACGCTCACATCTGAATTTTTGGTGTATATCTAAAAACTTCATTTTGTACAACTGTTAGAGCAGTTCAGATTGAACCAAACATTGAACTAAAGAAGTGGCTTCATATTTTGTATTAACAAAAGATCATTTTCCCTGTTTTGCTGGACAATTGCAGCACAGCTGCAAGCAGCCTCCTTGGATGCAAAGTCTTCCTTTCCTGCATTCACCTCAGATTCCAGTGCTGCAACAGCTCAAAGATGGGTTTTTAAACTTTGAATAAGCATGTGCATTTGTTTGTATTTGCAGAGTAGTTTACAGCTGGAAAAAAAAAAAGGGTAACTTTTTGTTTTATGGGAGGAAATGAGAAAGACCAGTGCCATAGACAAGGATTTCATTAAGATGAAGAAATTCCAGTTCTCCAAAGGGAAAAATTGAAGCCTTGCTTGAAGATCTTTCAAGAAATGATTTGTGTAGTCTTTATCATTTCAAACTCTTAAAGTGTGATAGCTGCAGATTTGCACAATTTTCTGAACTTGTCTTGCAATTTGAGTTTTTCTTTAGCCTCTTTAAGCCCTGAATTCCATTTCAACCAAGTAAAGACAATTTTTGATCAAAAAGCTGTTGCGCCAGTTGTAATCTTCCAATGAAATCTATCAAAACTCTTAACAATAGGCCTGAAAGGAGACACTAAAACTTGACAACCAAAAAATGAGCTGCAATTATATATCATTGTCTCGTCCTCACTGCATCTTCTAAAGCACTCATCCTCCAGAGCACATATAGAGCATGTTTTTGCATGTCAGAAAGTATTTCCGTTACCCCAAAGTACGACCAAAAAGTCTCACAGTGATGTTAAAATGCTGGAAGCACCAGAAGAAAGCAAGACATTTTTCACATCAGAAAGTGAAATAACCTAAATTAATAAAATGAAGTCAAGAACCAGTTAAGATGGAGCAAACCCAGCTTATTTACATATTATTTTCCGTGATTTTAAAACTTCTTTTTATGTAGTTGGTTTACTCTTATTTTTCACTATCCTTTTCCAGACCAGAAGTGGAAATGATCAGCTAATAAGGAGATCTTGTGTAACATTGTCAAAGGCTAAAGAGTGGTATAGGAGAGCAGGAGACTCTGTCTCAGAGCACATAAAGTGGGTTATTTTTGAGGGAAAGATTCTTATAAATAAACCCAGTATTATCTAGTGGTTATTAATGTTTTTCGCTTGTATGTCAAAGCATCCCTAAAGGGAGTTAGGGTCCTTAGCAGGAGGCCTACATTTCTTTTGGAAATAAGAGAAACATCATCTATGGGCAGAGTATTAGTGGGCAAACACTGAAATGGAGGGCAGTTGTGAATAAACTGCTGTACTCATCACACCTTCTACAACCAAGAAGGGAACAATTAGAAACAATTCCAATAGCTGACTGGAACAACAGTGGAAACACTGAGACAACTTCTTTCATTTTACTGAAGCAGAAACTGGCATCTGACTACATGTCTAGGAAGAAGCCCCCCCCCAACATAATCCCATTTTTCATTCTCACCCCATTAATTAGATATCACACATGAGGTGAAGTAGACAAAAGAGCTTCATATTCTAGAGTTACAGGAGGGTAGGGCCAAGAGGAAGACTATTCTCCCTGAAAAAACAAGGAATGATTTTGATATTTATTTCTTTTTTATAAAGGGATAGTTTTTGTATCCCATTGCAAGCAAAAAATATATACTTCTTAATCACTGAAAGCCTCTGAAAATTTTCAGTGATTACTGATCACACCAGGCTGATGGGAAGAATTACTAAAAACAAAGAAAGAGTGTTTTGCCCAAGCATCTAATCAGGTTTTGCTGAATTCTTCCTCAGCAGCCTGGCACCTTGATGTCATTCTCACAAGTGCCAGCACATACCCTATAAATAACTATATTTCATACACTGGAGTACAAAATTAGATTTCCTTGAAATTTCTAGCTGTCCATTGGTTTCACTGTGGTTTTCTGAAGTAAGGTGCTCATCTTCCTGAACGTCATCTGAAGAGACCATGAAAATGCACTGCCATAGTATTCGAGCTCATTTTTCTTTGGACACTTCTGTTACAGAATTCTCAGCAGATGAAACGCAAATCTCTGTTAAAAGATAATTTTTCCAACTTTTGAGAATTTGTCAGTCATTTGAAGCACCGTGCATATTGGAATTGTTTAGGACACTGCTTCTCAAAATTTGAGCCCATTCTAGAGTTCAACCTTTTTCATTGGAAGGGATTTTTGTTAGGTTATCATAGAAACGAGTGATGAAGCAGAAGCTGGCTCCTGATGAATAAAACCGACAAAAAACCAACTGCAACCAAAATCTCCCCCATCAGCCCCTCAAATACAAAGTTTTAGCAAGAATTCTTCTGAAGAGGGGAAACAAAAGATTATGACTAACCTTTCCCTTAGGGATATAGTGTGCATCATTAACTTGCATTGCATTTGGTTATTGAAAACCATATATGTGTTCACACAACCAGACAGCAGGGCTGTTGTGTAGGAATCAACACAGGAAGGGCTTCTATCACTAGGAAAAAAATTACTCATATTTAGAAATATCCAGGCCTTCAGAAAAACCCTGTGTGAGTTCAGCACTCCGCACAAATGTTGGTTCTTATCTTCACCTCTGGAAAGTTTTACCTCGAGTCTGAACAGATGAGAAACGCCTGCAGATGCTGTTTCAAGTTGTTTGTTTCTTCTTATCTCTAACTTGTTCTGAGCTCCGGCTGCACGTCTGAGGCCAGCCGAAACCAAGCGGGGACTGCCCAGTCTTCGGCCGTCCCTGTCCTTTTTGTACCCCTTCCAAGATCCAACTATTCTTCACAACGTATTTATTATTTACTCTTTGATACCAATTAATTTGCACCTATTCTAGACACGTAATTTCTACCTCTTTTTCATTCTACCAATCATCTTATGCCACAACTACTAGAGAAGATGGAGGAGAAGGAGGAGAAGAAGAAGACCAGGGTAACACCCAAAGTCCTCCATCTTAAACCCTTCGTTCTCGTATTAAAAATCCTAAAATCTACTTTTTTACCTTGTAAAATACTAAACTACTACTCATCTTTACACTCTCATGGTTTGCACTGATTCTTGCAATGTTGGTAATTTTTCCCATGGGTTAAGGTCAAAGATAGTGTTATTCTGAGCTTTTTACCAGGGTCTGGGACCCCCTTGCCGGGGCAATCACCCAGGACAGCCCGAGGCATGCCCTGACCTCCCAAGGCAGCCAGAGGCATGCCTTGGACTCCAACATCTCCCCCTCCTGTTTGAACCAAAACCACTTCTTTGATAGCTTTGTTTATGGTTTGCCATATGCATTTAAGTAAACACGGTACAAATATGAGAAGAATTACAATACTTAATAAAACATACATACTTGTTCTCAAAAATTCCTTTCCACAATGGTGAAAGGTTAAAGAAATCGAATATACCATTCACTTATGATCTTGTCTCTTCTCCAAGTTTGTTCACATCCTCTTTCAATTGCTTTATTCTCTCACGAATGGATTTTGAATGATCTGATAAATTCATGTAACACATTCCTTCAAATTCATCCATGCTCGTGCACTAACAATAGATAATCAATTGTTGTTGTATTTTGAAGAGTTGCTTGTTTTACACTGTTAACATCAACTAACATGTTACTCAGTGTAAGAGATATGGTATTTGTATGTTTACTCAGCCAACAACCCATTTGGTTGAATTGTGTTAAGGTTGCTCCTGATGTTGCCTGTGGTGAAAACAAGGTTAGTGATATTTTTTTGGTCTTTTTCTACATGTGAACATTGTTATCGCAATTGGGATCATATGGTTTAAGAGATCTTTTCTTTCTACATTTTTGCTCTTTTATCAATGTCATGTTAGGTATTAGCAAGGAAAGTTTTCTAATGCTGCATGGATCACCCTTAACATTTGCGGGGATAGCTGGACAGATTCTGTCTCCACAAATGAAAAAGATTCCCTGTGGTAGTTGTGCTGTGACTTGGTTGGATGGTTTATCCGACACTTTAGTGTAGTTACACCATGATGTTACATTTTTATAAATGGGGTAATGTGGAGTGACATTTATCACTTTGTTTTTACTTTGTGTTGTCTCAGAGAAGTTAGATCCTATGCAAAGATTTAACTTCTCTGATCCGAGAATTTCCAGTTCCTGAGGTTCAGAAGAAGCCACAGGAAGGGATTTCGTTAAAATGTACTATCCATCCACCGGGTTAGAAATATGCTGTAAAAATTGTGGAGGGATGTCTTCTGGAACACCACTGAAAAAGAAACCCAATTCTCAAAGTCTCTGATCTGTAGAATGAAGAATTGTTTGTAGTCTTAACACTGATTCATATTTGCGTGCTCTCTTTTTCGTTTCTTGGATCGATGTCTGTTTGCTTCTGGATTCAGTAGGGTTTCACGTATCTTGCTGACATCCACTTTGGTTCGGTTACTGTGGAAACACAAGCATAACCCTTGCTCTAAGTTATTAATTTGAATGGTCCTTCTATTTGTCCGCTTTCTGGGTTTTTAACCAAAACCAAAGGATTTTCCTTTAGCTTTGCTCGCGAACTGTTCAAAAAATTCTTGACAATCGGTGGGGTAGGTTCTGCAAAGGAACCATTTAAGAAGTTTAACACATACAAGGTTTTGTTTAAATGCATATGAGGCGTTGCCTCTGCGTCTCCCCCTTTCTGTTTATCCAAAATTGATTTTAAAGTTTGATGTGTCCTCTCAATAATTGACTGACTGGTTGGGGAATGTGGAATTCCAAATGTATGCCTAACATTCCATTTATCCATAAACTTCTTAAGTGTATTTCCTGTATAAGTTGGACTGTTATCTGTTTTGATTTCTTGCGGTACTCCTAATGATGCAAATGTTTGCAAAAAATGTTGACAGGTATGCTGTGATGTTTCGCATGTATGTAAAGATGCAAAAACTGCACCTGAAAAATTGTCTACTGAAACATGGATATTTTTGAGTTTCCTAAAAGATGGGTATTTTGTGATATCAGCTTGCTATAATTGCAAACGCTGCAATCCCCTTGGAGTAACAACAGTTCCTGTGGATGCAGGAGGTTGCACTAGCTGACAACTTGGGTAAGCGTTTATAATTTCTCTTGCTTGATTTTTGGAAATACGAAAGGATTCCATCAATGCTTGTGCATTCTGGTGGAAAAATGCATGATTTAATTTTGCTTGTTCAAAAATGTTGGGTAGAGGGTTTGAAATTGGTATGGTTAATTTATCTGTATGTGTATTGCTTTCTGCTAAAAATCCTGGAAGATTAGAATGTGTTTTAATGTGAGAAACAAAATATTCATGTTCCCTTTCTTGCAATAATGTTTTTAAACACATCAAATATGAGTACAAGTTTTCATTGTCAGTTTCTCTCAAAAGTGAACCTTCTAGTCTCTTAACTACACCTGCTACATATGCTGAATCTGTGATCAGATTAAAAGGTTGTTGGAATAATTTAAATGCTCTAACTACTGCTGCTAACTCGACAATTTGTGGTGAGTTTTGCACCAATTTTATGTTTGAAACCCACTGTTCTGTGTTTGTATTTTGTTAAGTGATTACTGATTTATGAGTTTTCCTTGAACCGTCAGTGAACACCATTATTGTGTCCAGTGGGGTTTTTCACTTATTCTCAATTTTTCTCTGAAACTTATTTTTGCTGTTAGCAATCTGTGCTTTGGAAAATGAATTGTGTAATTACCTGAATAACCTAGTAATGCAAGTTGCAAGTTTTCTGATTTTTGTAATGTCTAATTAAAATATTCTCTTTTCAAAGGTAAATGGATTGTTGTGAAGTTTTTGTTTGCTAATTCTAATAACTTTGTTCTTGCTTTGATTATAATTTGAGTTGACATCTCTAGATCTGTAAGGATCATTTTTGAGGATCTGTGAGGTAAAAAGATCCATTCTATAATTAACAGAGGATCCTTTTGTGATAAATCTCACTGAAAAATCAAGTCATACAATTGCGTTTTTTCTCCCAATATCACAAGAAAAAATGGTAAAGTTATCACAACACAATGTGCTTGTTTTTGTTGAAGGACTTCTGTAACTTTTTCGAGATCTTTTTGAGCTTCAGGTGTGAGAGTTCTAGGAGATTTGATGTCGCTGTTCCCTTTCAAGAGGTTAAACAATGATGTAAGTTTATAGTTTGTGATCTCTAAGGTTGACCTTATCCAGTTTATCTCTCCCAAAAGTTTTTGTAGATCTTGTAGATTATTGATCTCTGTTCTTACTTGGATTTTCTGTGGTCGTATTATTTGTTCTGTAGTTTTCCATCCTAAGTATTTCCAAGGTGTAATTTCTTGAATCTTTGAGGTGGAGATTTCTAATCCCGCGCCCTGTATTTCTGTAACCATGTAGTTATGAGCTTTCTCTAATTCTTGTTGCGTTTGCGCTGCGATGAGTAAATCATCCATATAATGAATAATTCTCGCGTTTGGATGTTTTTTCCGTGCAGGAGCTAAGGTTCTTGCTACGACCATTGGTAGATTGTTGGAGAATTTTTAAGATCCTGTGGAAGGACAAGCTAATGATATCTCTGTAGAAGTTCTTCTCTGTTGATACTTGGGATAGAAAATGTAAATCGAGGTGCATCAGCTGGATGAAGTGAAATGTTGAAAAAACAGTCTTTGAGATCAACGATCACAAGAGGTTAATCTCTCAGTATCATTGCGAGAGAAGGAAGTTCAAGCTGAAGTGGTCCCATTTCTTCACTGATCTCGTTGATTTTTCTGAGATCATGAAGCAGTTTCCAGGAGTTTGAGGATTTCTTACGAATCACAAACACTGGGAAATTCCAGGGATTATTTGTTGGTTTGATGTGTCTTTTTTGCAACTGTTTTTTGATTAAGTTCTTGAGTGCACTCAATTTCTTCCATTCTAGAGGTCACTGATCCACCCATATAGGTGTATCTGTTTTCCAGGTTAGTTTCAGAGCGGTGAGTGTTACAGTGACCCCTACTAAAAATCCACTTCTAGTTTTAAGCTCCATTGTGCTAAAAGGTTTCTTCTCCATACTGTGGTGGGCTTTTGTACAATGAATGGTCGAATTATGCTATCTTTCCTCCTGGTTCTGAGATGATTACGGTGTTTTCACTCTGCAGACACAAGGAGCTTTCTCTTATGCCTGAGAGAGAACTTAAAGGTGTGATTAAGTTCCAATCTTTAGGTCAAAAGAGATATGATATAACTGTAACATCTGCACCTGTATCTAACATTCCATTGATAAAGATCTTCTTATCGCTATAAGTTAATTCACAAGTGATAATGGGTTGATCCCGACCTATGTGTTTCACCCAAGAAGTATGAATTTCTGCATGTTCTGTAGAAGGAGAGTTTTGTAGGTTTAATATTGGTATGGTTTGTGTTGTTGTACGGGATGGTAGAGTAATAGTTTTAGCTATCAGAGTGTTTTGTGGAATTGTTAATGGTGGTTGTAGAGGTTTGGTTAAAACTGTTAACTCTTTATTACGATTTGCTGAAACAATTGAAGGGTAGATGATAAGTTGCAAAATGCTGCTCCTTTCTTTACCTATTATCAAAAAGTCTTGTCTTTTAAATGATGTTCCAGTGACCCCTGTGGGTATCACTGCATGACTTTCATCCATAAAACATATTAATTTGGAAGTTGTTAGGTTGTATTGCGCTCCTGGTGGTAATAATTGTGGGTCGTTGGGGATTCTGCAGATTGTTCTACTGAGGGAGTTTGATTGATGTTCTCCAATAATTGTGGGTTTGGTGAGGTTTGAGCTTGCATAATCACTACCGTTTTTGTTGTTGCGTGTTGACGATGACCCGCGCTCTTCTGAAGGTTTTTTGGTAAAGGTAGAGATTTTCCATCTATATTTGTTTTAGAGTGGTATTCACTCGTGTGATGTTTTCCTCTTCAACATAGAGGATAAAGATCTAACGGTTTTGCTGTTCTTTTAAGTTCTGGGTAATTCTTCTTTGTATGTTCATATTTTTTGCAGTGGTAACACTGTCCTCCCGCAATTGCGATGCTATTGCTCCCAAGGAGTTAATAGTTTCTCTAATATTCTCATTCTGAATTCTGAGCATCTGATTCATCAGTTCTCCCAAGATGCTTGCTTGAATGGAAGCGACACGCTGAGGTGTACCCATCTTGCTGCATGCTTCCACCATCTCTGTCAGAGAGGGTTGACCTGGCATTGCACTGATGACTCGTTTGCATTCTGTGTTTGTATTTGCGAATGCAAGATTTCGAAGCAGATGTGGTTTTGTTGCTTCATCGCTCACTTGTCTGTTCACTGCTTGTGTGAGACAATCTATGAATGAAGGAAAAGATTCTGAAGAACCTTGTTTGATTTCTGTATAGATGCTTTCAGAAAGTCCTGCTGGTGGAATTTGTAGGATTGCTTTGCATGCTACTTCTTTGATGTTCTACAGCACATTCCGTGGTAAGATTTGAACTTGTAATTCTGGATTGTTATTTGGTTCATTCCCTGCTAACTGTAGTATGGTGAGAGTTGCATGTGGTCCCCCTTGGTATCTGTTTCTGAGTTCTTCGAGGGTTCTTCTCCATTTTGTATTCCATATGAGTTGTTGTGAATCTGTAAGAATCATGGATACGATGGATTTGATATTGAATGGTACTAATTCATATGTATCGAATGTGCCTTTTGGAAGCTGTTTGAAGAATGGAGATCCAAGGTCATTGTTTCTTATGGTCTTCATCAGGTTCTTGATGATTTCATGGTCCAAGTGTTGCCATCGTGGGTTTTGATTCTGTGCATCGTAAGTTACAGGAAGGACAATATTTTCTCTTCTTGGGATACTAGAGTCTCTATCCTTTGATGTGTTTCTTATAATTTCTGTTCAGTTCATAAAAGTAAATATTCTTGAATCTGTAGGTATTTGTTTTTGAAATGAACACCCAGGATGGCCCGAAGCATACCCTGACCTCCCAATGCAGCCAGAGGCGTGCCTTGAACTCCAACGAAACCCCTCTTTCCTTATTTACCCATCATGTAATATTCAGAGACTGCAAGATTTTCTATTCTATGTTGTGAAGAAACAGCTGAAAGGACACAGTTTTACTGAGTTGATTTCAGTCTGATCTGGAAATACCAGTTCATTTGGACTTTTCTGTTAACTAAAAGGCCTTCAAGTACAAAAAATAATTGGTAGGTATTTTCTAACCATCAAACTGGTACCAATACACTGACTTAAATATAATTAAAGCCTGTGCTCAACAGCTGTGTTTGCAAAGCTGCTGAAGGTACAAAATACTATTTTTTTTAAAAGAAGAATGCTTACATCATTAATATTTGGGCCAAAACACTCTGAGTTCAGGATCACTTCAAGCTACAGTTTTGTTTTTCCCCATTATAAGGACAGTCCTTGGTTACAGCACTCAGGTCACACATAAGCTCTTATTCTGAAACATGCTGGTCCTTTCTAACATTTCGACGCCTCAAATCAATACTTGTGTATTTGGTTTGTACTTGCCTTTAGTTTCACAAGGTTAAATATTGAAGTGCTTGATTTCACTCCCTAAATCTCAAATCTCAGCATTTCCTTTCAACTTCCTTTTATCCAACGCCTTCAGCCTTCCATGCCACCACCTCCAATTGTCTTCCTTCACTTCAGATACTTCATCATTGTTGGTTGCTTATTATCTCAGCTGCTTTCAGCCCTCAAATCTCAATTCCCCATCTGTTCTTCCAGTCATTGGTCTTTCAGTACTCTTTTTGCTATTTTAGCTTTTATAATCTTCTGGACTTCTTAGACCTATTACTTCAATTTATGTGAACTATTCCTATCCCTGATCTCTGTCCTTGCTTAATTTTTGTCCCCCAGGCATCTGACATTGTCACCAAAGCCTTATAGTCTTGCTTAATCTCTCCATTTCATTTATTCTTCACATGCTCCCAGCTCTCAGTCCAAATTGGAAACACAGCTTTTTGCCATCACATTTCAGAACTGCACTTCTTTTTTTCTTGCATCTTCACAAAGGGGGCATCTGTATCTGTATTATTTATATGCAGAAGACATTTTGGTCATGCACGTTGTGTGACTACATAAAAATCGCATTGTTCTGTGCCTCCGCACCACCTCTGAGGGTTCCAGGATTCCGTGCAATGAAAAAGCACAAGGGAATTTTAGAAGATCGTATTTTCCTCTGACAGCTCATTCTGAGCTGAAGTGAGTGCACACAACAGTGACATTTTTAGCTGTGAATCCAAATGAATTTTTTTTTGTGGTAAAAGCCAATCTAACCCTAGTATTCAAAGGGCTGCAGCTATATCCACTTTCTTTGGTTGATACTCGGCCCAGCCACATCTGCCTCTAACCTGCCATTCAGCTCCAGACTTGTGGTTTCTTTGAATTTGGCATAATCCACACAGCTGCAAAATGCTGAGCGCCAGCCTTCGCTAGTCTGGAGTTGTCATTAAAACCTACCTAATATATCCTAAAGACAGGAAACTGAGGATTCTGTGAAAAGCAAATACGTTCTCTGAGAGACAGATCCTGCCATCGGACAGTGCCTTAGGAGGAGTCTGGAGTTCTTCCTATTGTTTTCCTCCTATTTGCACCAGGGGCAGAGAATGAAGTGCCTTAGGGGAAGATATAAAGTGTATTCCTTGATGAATAAGGATGAACTCCCTGACATGATTTTTATTTTTCTTAATTGACTGGTTTTTGTCCAGAATGGAGCAATGAACAGAGCTCATTAATTGTAACATTAATGAAGTCCATGAAGGTTGGGATCAGACATTACCTGTTCAGTTATCAGTCCCTGAATCCAGTGCAAACATTTTGAAGAGACAGGGATTACAATATTGTCATTGAGCTCATGACTTCCTTCCAAGGCCTTCCTGCTGGACTCCACTCATGCTTCCATCTCACCTCCTGCACTCTTAGTGAATGCCCTTTCTTTGCCGGTGAAATGAGAGCTGCATCACAAGACTGGATTTTTGTGCATTTCACAACTCTGCTCACATGAGAAGAGCAGACAGCTCAGCATGGCTCACAAGCTCCAGTTTTGCCATGAATTCATTATCAGAGAGAAACTGGTGGCCCTAGCTAGCATTAGTATGGAAACAAACTGAGGAGTTCAACCAGTAGGCCATAAAAAGATGCCAAATCATCTATCAGTGTTCTGGATAATTTCCACCTGAAGTTAAATTTTCAGCTATTTTCCCCAGTAACACACAACCCAATTTTAGTGCCAATCATATTCTTAATGAGCCCAAGCAAACCTTCATTTTCTCAGCTGGCTTCTGAGAAAATACCTGCACATTGGGAAAAAAATATGGCCTTTACTGGCACTAACCAAAATGCTTGTTAGGAAAATATGTGAGTAACATCCATATTTCCAAAGATGTTGTGACTCCAGTCAACACTTCTAGAATCAGTTTAATTTTCCTGATAAAGAAGTAGCCTGTGACCAAGGAGTCATTTCTCAAAATTTCTCTTTTGCTTGGTTAGCATCAAATGTGTAGAACAAAATCTCTTCATCTCAGTTCCACCAGCACAAGCTGATCAAGAGCTTACTGGAAAGAAAGAGTCCATTTAGGATTTCTAGGGGAAACTAACCTTCTGTGATGGCTCATATCAAATACAGCAGATACAAACACTCTACAGAGTCCTGTTTTACTGGTGGCCACCTTCTATTTTATGTCATGGCAACCCATCTCTCAGTCTTTCTTTTTTTCCTAATTTGTTACTTTTTGCCCATACTGAGTATTCCCGAAGATACATGTCTGGAAGCAAACCCTTAAAAATTTCAGTCACTACAAATCCCAGAAACTGACTCAGCTTCTTAAACAAAATTATTACAAATATGTTTCAAATAGAAAATTGAGGGGTTTAATAAAATCTAAAAATAGCAGGTATTTTACCTTGTGAATTGTAGCTTCCCCTGCCCTCCCCCCAGCCCTAGGCCTTTCCTGATTGTATAACAAATGGAAATCCTGAATGGAATGTATCTTTAATCTTCTTTGAGAACCTTAAACATGCTATGTCCTAGTTCCAGTTGTGTATGTTCCATTTCCCTTTCAGGCCTGTGCCTAAATTAAAGCTGGACATTGGAATATCAGATCAGATAGGTATCAGGAAGAGGTTTTCCACCCAGAGGATGGTTGGGCACTGGAACAGGCTCCCCAGGGAAGCACCAAGCATGACAGAGTTCAAGAAGCATTTGGACAATGCTCTGAGGCACAGGGTGTGACTCTTGGGGATGGTGCTGTGCAGGACCAGGAGTTGGACTCAATAATCCTGATGAGTCCCTTCCAACTCAGCACATGCCATGATTCTGCAACCTCCTCTCTCTGGCACCAAATCTATGCACTTCCAAGAAGTTGATACTTCCTTTTTTTTTGCTTTTAAAGAATTCTTTGCAATGTCATTATTTTAATGAGAATCTTTCTGATGATTACAGATTATTTCTCTATCATCAGGGTCTATTATTGGTCTTGGAATTCAATACGCACTTAAGAAAGAAAATCCAGCCTTCTGATTCACTTGAATGTCTCAAGGTGCTAAGATTCAAAATGCAGAGTGATTAATAAATTCTTCTAATTGCAGTAGGATCAGAATTTGGGATTTATTAATCAGAACTTGTTAATCATCCTCACCATAATCCCATTTTAAAATGCACTTATTTAATGCCGGGATTATACATCTTGATCAAGACATGTTCTGGGGTGACAATGGGGTGCCTGTGAGAGGGCACAGACAGACTGCCTAGGTGTAATGAGGCTGAGGGAGGAATAACAATGTCCCTATTCATACACCCAGACCCTGCAGCATCTGAGCCATCTGCTGCTGAAACTGCAGATCTGGACTAAAGAATGGCAGATTATTTCCCGCTTCTCTTATTCAGAGAGCACTTCTCATTTGACATAACTTGCAGGCGCTAGGTCTATGCTCATTTCTTCTGTTAGAATCCCAGAGCAACTTTTTACTGTCAGAAGGCACTTTGCAAGCTCAGAATGACATGCAACTGTGAAATTACAGCCTTTAAAAGAATATGCCTAACTGGAAAAAACTGTAAAAGGAATTCCTGTGTTAACACAAAAGGGATCTAAATCTAGAGTTTTAGTTACGGAGTTTAGTTATTCAAACTTTAGTTTAAATCCAGAGTTTAGTTTCTAAATTTAGAGTTTTAAGTTGTGTGGTAGAAGAGAATAGCAGCACAATATCTGTAGCACAGAGCAAGTGAAATGAAGCTCAGTAAATTGCTCATGTGAGTGGTCTTGATGACTCCAATCAAATACTGGTGTGAGAAAATTTTGCACAGCTTGGCTCACAGTTACAATGAAAACTAATTTGGTTTAGAACTGATCAGCAGCACTTCTGAAACCTGAATGGCCTGGGCTTGACCCTCAGGAGGCACAAATCATCATGGCCAGCTTCTAAAAAGGGCAAGAAGTTGCTTACCAACACTCAGTGTGGACACTGTATTGCAGAACATTACAAAACCTCTGCTAGATGGACTCCTTTTGCAAAGATCAGATTTTTGCCAACTATTAAATGTGATGGAATAAACAATGTAAAAATGTTTCTTTCCCCCTAGAAAACAACAGCCTCCTGAGTGACTAAGCCTCCTTAGCAGTGACTGAAAGCCTGTTACAGTCACTCACTGACTAAACAGGTTTGATTCCTCTGAATATTTTTACTCTCTGCTAACAGCAGCAATTCTTCTACGTTCTGTGGAGAAAAGAGGGAGCTGGACTTTGCTTTGTTTCATAGAGTTGATTTTGCTGTCTTTAATAATGAAAAAGCAAAATGTTTGCCCAGGGTGGGACTGGACTGTGAACAACTTGGCCTAGTGGAAGTTGTCCCTACCCATGGCAAAGGGTTTGAAATAGATGATCTTCAAGGTTCCTTCCAACTAAAACCATTCTATGATTCTACATAATTAAGAACTTTGTTAACCAGAGTATGTGAAACACAATTTTTTCTACATTGCTTATACATCTTTATGTTTACCTACCCAGTCTGTACTAGTAAACTTTCAGAATTCTTGCTGAAATAGCTAAAAAATACGAGTGTCAGTCTGATGAAAATTTTAAGTAAATAGTCCTCCTTGTTCATTTTTGTTTAAATGGAGGCAGGTATACCTGAAATATGCACCAAGTAGTTCCACTAAAATCAGCCCAGGCATTCCACTTTTCAAGGCTACTCTACAGCTACCCAAAATGATCCCTCACTGACTGCAGGAAAAAGTTCTCCTTGTTTGGTGTACTTTTGATGGCACAAACCTGGCAAAAGCAATTCTGCTGCTTCTTGTTCAAAACAACCTATTTATGCAAAAAAAAAAACCAAACCCAAAGAAACCAAGTTATGTCCAGCATGAAGTGAAAAAGAGGGTGTTCCCAGGGAGGGGCACAGGAGAACGTATCTCTGCAGGGGCATTTCACACAAGCCTTATCACTGGCACACATTAGAATACACCCCATTCCCACTCTATTATGTGGACTGGAGTCCCCAGATCAGACAGCACAGATGTTCCCACTCTGGCACATGTCCCTACTGTACTTGGGCATACACAGGAGGGAACAAACAGCCACAGTCAATTATTCGAATACTATTAAAAGATGATTCTAAAGAGATCTTGATCAATAAAGTGATCTTGACAGCAAAATTTAGTGCTTTGAAATCAACTAGCTGGAAATTCCCTGCCGGTGACCTGTATCTTTCTATCAAAAGAGCTATCAACAAAAAGCATCGTTTGTCTCCAGCACCACTGCTTGCAGCCATCCAGCCGGAATGGCTGGCTCAAAGCTCACGAGCAGAAAGGCTTGTGAGACAGAGAGATATTCCATGTGTTTGTCTGGGTGTCTATTGAATTCTGTGCTTCTTGGCAAGGACTGCTGAAGAACAGAAGCAGTCCTCCAGAGTCTGGACAATCCACTGCAAGGTGCTTGCACGTTCTTGTTTGAGGTGGTGTGAAAAGGCCCAGCAGTGTTGGCTGTACCTGCTGTCTGTCTAAATAAAATCACATATTGTTAATAACACCCTGGGCCCTGCAGTCCTTTCTCACCCCATATCATATTTACCGTTTACAACATTCTATTTGGTTTCATTTATAAGTCAAACCTCTAAAGACAGGAAAACACGCTGCCCTGCTGCTGGGTTTGTTTCTAGCTTATACAGAAGGGGAATGCAAAACAATTGGATACAAATAAAATTTCAAAGGCCTGAAGGATGACTTTGCATAAGAAAAGTTTTAAGGGTTAAAAATGTCTGAGTTTTTACTGCCCAGCTTTTGATATTAATCATACTGAGAACTTTTTCCTCCTGTTTCTTCTTCTTCTGTTTATGAGACAGAGGTTAATGCAACCTGTGGTGAACCTTTCAATTTATGTTCAACCTTATGGTAAGCAAGAGTAAATCTTTTGGTTTGACCAAGATGGCTACTGTGTATAAATCCAGGGATGTACATAACTAATACAAGTGACTGTGTAAAATACTGTCCATGTTCTTTAGCCAAACACATCCTTTTTGCTTCAAACTTGTGTTTCACGCCGTAAGTGCAGACACCAACTTTTAAAAAATTTTGTAGAAGCTGTAAAAATTGCCATTATTACCCCAGAAAGTACAGTAAGCTTTCCATTTTCAGCCTCCAGTTATTAAAAGCAGATGTGCTTTCACATTTTTAAAGTGCTAAACTTTAAATCAATGCAGTATAAGTCACACTGTTAGTTTGGACGACAAAGCAGTTATGCTAGGGGTCTATAACACCATGAATGACAGGGGAAGGGGAAAGAGAACTGTCCGCTGGCTTTGTTCACAGTAAAAAGATGAAGAGGATAATGAACAACCCTATCAGATTTTTAAAAGGGAGGGAGAAGAGATCTTGAGCTGTGTAACTCATGTCTTCAGCATGTTGTACTGGTCAAGACTGCACTGCTGTAAAGGCAGGAAATTTGAAAAGGTTTGAATGCAAAGTGAGGAAGATCACCCACATCTGCCCCATGCTTATTTTTTTGCTAAGGCACCTGGTCCTCGTGCTGCTGGCTGCAGTGTACAGGGCTTTTTAACTTTTTGCAGCTTATCCACAAATGAAACTAGCTGCTGTACAAACACAACTATCTAGCCGTGGTAGTTGTTGGAAATGGGAAATTCAGAGCTTGAAGTGATCTGCAGGGACTATTCAGTGCAACCTTCTTCACACTGTGCTGGTAATAAGGGTAATTTGAGTAATCTGGTTTTAAAAGTAATCTCCAGTTAGCAAGGTTCCAACACCACTTTGGGTAGTTTGGTTTTCTCTTCTTGTACTCAAAAAGACTTATCTCTAAATGATATAAAACTTATTCCCTTCAAATTAAGGCAATTCCTACTCATCTTTCCTATAGTGGAAAAGTGTGAATAAACTAACTAAAAACATGCTTATCTTTCAAATGAGTGTAAGGACCATCAAACCACAGGTAGGATCTGACTTCCACATCCCTGGTCTGACTTCCATATCCCCAGCTTCTGCTCCTCAGGGCTTTCCTGATTTCCACATGCTTCTCCCTTTCCATTTATCTCCTGTCTCATTTCCAAATCAGAGCTGCAGAACATGGGTCTTTCAAGTTGCCTTATTGTCTGAACATGCCTTTGCAACACCATCTCCCCTGTTTCCCAGCCAGGACTGCCCTCTCCCCTATGGCTCCATCATTCCCATGAGCTGCTCCCCTCCTTGGCAGGCAGGGAACTGCAGGGCTGTGGGTCAAAAAACCCCACTTCGTGAGCACCTCTGTCAGCCCAGGTGTTGCTCAGGCTTCAGTGACACAAGTAACTGCAAGCCCACAGGTAGTTTATCTGCTAAGTATTCAGCATCCATTGCCCTCTGGGACTGGCCAGCCAAGGTAGAGGAGAACTTTTTCAGCAATCATAAACATCTTAAACAGCACCATAACCAAACATGAATGTCAAATAACAAATATTAAATATTGTTTCTAGTACACGAGTTCTGTAAAAGCTCAGAAAAAAATTACAACCACTCTGAAGCATTTTCAAAAGCAATGTTATTCACAAAGAGGCTTGCAAACATCAATTACAAAGCACTGTAAACATAGCCCATATGAATTATTCCTCGCAAATATTTGTTATTCTTATTTCCTCTGCATTAAAATAATACTGTTTGTTGCCCAGGGCACTCTTGATGTAATATCTAAAAAAGCATTTAAGCACTTACTCAATTTCTATTAAATGAAAGAAAAACAGAAGATGCACATTAAAAAAACCACCATATAGGAAGCAGATTTAGCCCAACTCTCCCACCCCAAATAATATTGCTACACATATAATTCATACAATTACCTCATTCTTCGAGTAAATGAACAGAAATGAAAAAGATATTGTTATCTATAGAGCCGATGGGAAAAGTGATGAGCTTTCAAATATTCCTTTGCATTTTGTTTCACAGAAGTCATCTTAAAATCTCTTTTTGGCTTTCATAAAGAAATTGTCTCTATTTGTAGAGAATGTCAGTTGGCACCTGAAATTGAAAGCTGACATAGAGTTCTTTACAATTACTGGGAAAAGTAATACTGGTTTGAGAAGATTTACATAAACACAGACTCTGTGTCTTCCTGTAAATTTACAGCTCTCAGGGTACCTTCATTGCTGTGGGACTTACACACTGCATGCTTTTAAACATATTTATCTTCACAGATAAATACGAGCTGGGGACATACTACTTGTCTTGCCCTACAGACCAAGAGCTCAGTCTCAGGAATAAATGTCACTTGCCAAAGCTCACACAGGAATATTCTGATGGAGCCATCTCAGACAATCCCTTTACCTCTCTGCTCCTCTTGTCTGTACCGTGTTATGGCAGGGCAGCCCTTTGTGTCTGTGTGTCTTCTGGGCCCCAGATTCCTGCCCAGCCAGAGCCCCACAGCACTCACTGGCTGCTGAGAGCACCTGGCACCAGTTAGTGCTACTCAGTCAGGGGAAGAAATAGGGGAAGAGTGGCTCTTGATTATTGTTAAACGAATTTTAAATTTAAGAATCAGTTAAGCCTGGAAACCTGAATTTTATTGGATGATACTGTCATTCTTCCACTACTTCTTCCCCTGAGTAGCACAACGAGCAAGCAAAGGTTTGCAGCGGTCAGCTTTGAATAATCCCTGATCATGAGTGGGTGGGTGTATCAACTGTGTAATTTAAAATAAAGTGTAAATGAAAACAATCACAATAGCTAGCCTAGTAGATGAACCAATGCCTAGGAAACTCCCAGGCACTGGAATAGCACTGTTTATGCTGGTAATCTAGGTGTGGCCCAAACCAGATTTTGGAAGCTAAAACCTTCCAGAAGCCATTCCCAATAGGTAGTTCACAGGTACACAAGCACAAACAACGGCCATTCCAGCTAGTCTCAACAGTGGTGGTGTTTCTGTGCAGGTTTAATTTATTAGAAAATAGTCTAAGTGTGGCATTTTCCCTAACGAGGACATTTATAATTTCAAGAATGTAACTATTTTGCAGATACAGCTCTTTTGAGAGTGCTGTTTATCTACAGTCGAGAGGGATTTTCGTTCCTCCCAGAGGGTCATGCAGCAGCTCTCTGCTGTCACTGCACTGCTCTCTCAAAAGGCCACTCCTGTTAGTTCTCAGGCACCACAACAGTTCTCAAGGACACTCCAGCCTCACCGTAGGGGATAGGATTGATTTCAATTGAACCCTCCTGCGAAAGAAACACAAATATATTATTATCACTGCGGTGTGCACCTGAGCTACACACAAGCAAAACCAATAATGTCAATATAATAGAAGTTCTCCTGATATTTTTCCTTATTATTAAATTGTTTCACTAACAGACTATTTTTGCATATCTGTTTCTATAGCATTACTGCATTTATTCTTCTTATTAGAGATGTTACATAATATTTTAATTTTTATCAATATTAAATCATCACAGATAAGACTGTCTGTGACAAGTTATTATAGCATAAATCATGATAAATAATTATAGGATCTAAAGTAAATCAGACAGATAAAACTCACTTGAACACTTCAATTGTCATTGCTGATGCAGGACCTTTTATGAAAAAAACTGTAAACCAGAAACCATTCCTACAAAAATGTGAATGGGTCCTATCCCAGAAGGGAGGTCAGCTGAGGTAAATTAAATTTGGATTATAAGCTGCCTAATTTTATGAATGCCATCCAGTGGCAAAAAAACCCCCTCCCAGTGGAAAAGCAACTACAGTGCAAGTGAACATCAGAAGTCTGAATGACAAGTGGAAAGCTGAAACTTCGTGTTCTATGATATATACATATTATACACAGAGTAACAAATATCCAAACAACAACAACAAAAAAATGGACTAACCTGTGATTTTTTCCATGCATACCAGAAAACAGCTACTATAAGAATAAAAAGCAACACAAGGGCAATGCTGACTCCTGCCACTAGAAAAGCAAAAAGAAAGGTAACCATGACTCTAAGCTATTAAGACAGGTAAAAAATTAATACCTACATTTGTGGTGGGTAATTATGCAGCATAAAATAGTTATAGATGACACTAAAATATAGATCTTGATTTTTCCTACAGACACAAATCTCATTCAGGTCTGGGTTTGTACAGAAAGAAGCCAGTCATGTCACAGATCAATACAGTACTTTTTTTTTTTTTGGCAGTGAAAATATGTGCTATAATTAATCTCCAATTTAATCTTTTTTTCTGTGAGCAACAATTACTGCTGATCACAAAGTTAAAATTTGTGTTACAGATTTCATTAAAAGAAAAAGGCCCAAATACTAATTATAATAATAAGAAAGCCAATTACTATGGTTTAGTCTAGTAGAGTGACACTTTCATTACTCAAATCACCAGAGAAATACCATGACTTGCAATTAAGGAGTGTCTTAAATACTATCATATGAAAACAGAGTTTTTCAGCAAGTCCATACATAGCTTTTGTATTCTATAATCAATTGCAGTAAAAGAAGTTAAAAATTCAAAACTTAGGTAAAGAAAAAATCGTTTAGGCAAAAGTGCATATTTTGCAGTTGTCAACTTACCTACTAGAGTTGGCAGACTTCTTCCTGCCAAAAGAGAACTAATAAATATTAGAAACTTGAGAAAACTGCACAGCCACGTGTAATGAAGCTGAAACTGGTTTTCCTACTTCAATATAAGCAGAGAGACTACAAGAGGAGGAAATAGGGAGGGCAGGTGAAATCCCTGACACTTCAGCTACTAACACTGCCCTAGCAGCTGCTGTGGAGACCATCACCACCACCCAAAGCCCCACAAATGTAGGATTTGAGAAAGCATTAGTGTTCTGAGCCTGCACCTAGGAAGTTTCATGCAGCTTGCAGCTGTTAAGAGCAGAGGTGGGGCTTGAGAAAGCTGTCACTCCAGAAAGCCTCCAGAAAGCCCAGCGGGAGCAGGGTGGCATTTGAGACACACCCAGAGGCAGGTGCTGCACAGAGAGGTGTCACAGAAACAATTGAGACACTTCACAGGTTGGGGGGGACCTTTTCTGCTGTTATCTTCCTCATTAGTTGTGTTCTCTTGGCACAGAATACCAAGCTATCCACTGATCATGGAAAGGGCCTGATTTTATATTAAATGATGCATTTCCTGCCTCATGACAGACAATTATTTAGGCTGTGTTATTTGAGATGTCTGAAATATTCTTTGTGCTTCAGCTTGCACCTCTGTAGAAACAGGTGGAAACCTGTTTAAATCAATCATATTGCTGCTCAATTGGTTTGTGCTCGCAATTCTTCTAAGGAGAGTCATTGCATGGAAAACAACAGCGGAAAAGTGGAACAAGGCACTCACAAGACTCAGGTGTGCACACTTGAGGGAAGAACTGACTTAGGATTTAAAGGAAGCAACAACTTAAAAACCAGACCTGGAACATGACCCTGTGTTTCCGGTGCAGAACTTCGTGAAGAATTTTGGATATGTTTACCACCCACCTTAGGAGGTAATAAACCACCTGCTGTCTCTGTGTAGCCTTCATGGTTTGCAGGTGTTGTCTGTTCAGTCTGAGCATTACAAAGATATCCTAAAATTAAAAAATTTCAATAAATTATTGCTGGAGTATGCTATACCGTGTACTATTAAGGTTGTTAGATAATTTCAGTTATAAGATTTAAATGCTCGTGACTTGGACAATCTTGCCTGCTGTTTTACATTTTGGAATGTTTCCCTCCATCCCTTTTTTTGTGTGAGCATTTCAGCTGAAATTGTTAATATATTTCTCAGAAAAAGTTTGAAAAACTCCCCTCACTGCCATTTACTAAGCTTAAAAAAAAAAAAATCACAGATATTCTTCTCAGATATTGTTTCCTTGCTCTGGAGTAAGAAAATGAAATCCATAAGGGAAGAGTAGCAGAGCCTTTACTAGTTTTGGGCACTCTGTGACAACTAGCAAACCCATTTTCATTTGTTTTGATGGGGGTTGATAGGATATGGCAGCTCAGTTCACCTGGGACATTTATTTATATATTCATCCTCATTCTCACTTTTCCTCTTTCCCTATATGCTTCTTAAATGGGAAGCAACCACACTGATGGAGATGATGACACTCATTTGCTTGCTTTAATTAACAAATATAATTAACACCCTTTCTTTCACATTACTTCTCCATTTCAATTGCAAATTAATGAAAAAAATTGGGGAGGGGCGAAAGATACTTTTCCTGAACTTTTTGTTAATGACAGGAAGAGAGGAAAACTATACCCTTTTATAAGTTATTGGAGCATTAAGGAGATGCTTTTTACAGCCACAGTTGTGACATAAAAAACAAGCCAAAACAAAACCTCCTCTATGGAAGCAGAAGCTCCAGGAAATTCCACATGGACTCTGACAGGGGGGCAAAGCAGAGCCCTGTGAGATTCTTGGACACACAAGTTAAAAAAAATCAGCATCATCAAACATCTTATTTAACTCCGGTCTTCCCTGAGATTTGCTATCTGCAAAGTTCTTCCTAGATTTATAGCATCCCCTCCAGACATAACATCCATCCACAGTTTCTCTGGAAGAGAGCAAACCTGTGCACTCAACAGCATTTATGGGCAGATGCTGCCTCTCTCTGAGAATGAGCAGCACTTATTAGCAATGCATTAAAGTTACTCCAGGGTTAGGAGAGAAGCTGGCTTTGTCACTTTGAAGCTTTCCCAGGACTCTGCCAAGCAGGGTGCAGCTCAATAGAGAAGGGTGAGATACGTATTTCCATGAATTCCTTAGAAGAGGGACGGCATAAATTCTCAGCCAGGCTTGTTTCAGAACACGTGTACCTTCATGATAAGAAGGTCCATTAGCCAACCCCCTCCACCTCTTTGCACCTTCTTAAATTTTCCCTCTATTGCTTTAGAGGTGTAAAGAAGAAAGCGCTTTATGTCTTTGCACCAGACTAAGCCCATTTTTTTTCTTTTTCACAAGGAAACAGTGTTCTGGTGGAAATTTATGAAACTGATACAATTAGTCACAAATTCTAACAGACAAATATAAACCCCTTTCATTATTGTCTAATATTATATTCAGATTATAGAAGGTCTCTCTAATATAACATTGTCACAAATTCTGAGTATCAAACAAACATTTTCATTAAACAGAACTGATACAAGGGGTCCTGGCAGTCCTAATTGTGCAAATGGTGCCGTTGGGAAGTTCATGAAACTTGCAGAGGGAGATCCCACCCATTTTCACTTCTAATCAGTAAATTTACAAAGTCTTTGTGGGGCGGGTGGGAAAGCCTGGTGCTTATTGCTGAAAGTAATAATTCAATTTTTTTGTTTCCTTGCAGCATCACTGAGATATTGCCACTGTACCTGTAACCAGCAGTACAGACAAATAAAAAGGGACGAGCTGTAGGTGTTGTCATTTCTCTAGTTTTATTGTTGATTGTTAGAATATTGATCATAACCAATATTAACATTTTTGTCATTCATTAATGAGTCTAAGATGACTAATGTTGCAACAAGTCTTACCTTTTATACTGGCCATTGTGTCTTCCTCTACCTGCAGAGGATTTCTTTAAAATACAACCTAAATTATTCTTGAAGTTTTATTATAGGAGTGCCACAGATATTTGCGTAGCAAAATAACTGTGCTTTTAAAGCATTAGTTTGCTGATTAAGCTTAATTTACTGATAGAGTTGTAACTAAAGTGATCATTCATGTGGTACAATATAATAACGCACAGACAAAACACTTTCAATGATTGTACTTATAGATCAAGACAGGAATTAACACTTAGAATGTACTTAGGAATATTTTCAAGAAGTAATTATAAGTATTCAAGAGGAAGTATTAGCTGAGAAAAAATATAAAGAAATGTTCACTCACCTGTCAACAACAGAATGAACACAGGTATTGTCTTAATCATCTTCATTTTTTGTTCTTGTGTCTGGAACAGGGCAAAAGCACCAGGGAAAAATCCCCAGGTCACTGTCCTCACAGCAAAGAGGTTGTGGGTGTTACCCCCAAAAGCCACAGACCTCAAAGCCTGCCCCCGCTGTTCTTATCATTCTGCTGTGCTGCTTATTGGCTGAATCAGACTGGTTCCTGAAACAGCTGTTCCAAGCCAAATGGGCTGTGTGACTCCAGCAGTTTTGGATGTGCTGAAAAGAATTTTCACAGTTCACTAGGTGTGCAGGGAGCACAGAAGTTACGAGACCAACAGGTGAACGGCAAGTCCCATTCATACGTAAAACAAGTTCTGAGCTGCTCATTCACTAAAATGCTCCAGTTTTGATGAGGATATTCTTGTATGCCACACCTACAGAGAGACTGTGTAGGTCTCAAAGCTCTTGGTAAGCGTGGAAAATGCATGCAGATGGAAAAGCCTGGATACGTGGAAGTGAAATGCCTGTTGATCGCAAAGCCAAGCATTTTCTTTGGCACTGGTCACAGATCATAATATATTCACAAATATTTAGTGCACCATAAAATTAAGTATTCAAAGCAAAACAAATGCCAGCCTGTAAAGTGTAATGACTATTCACATACCTAGATATTTAGGATCATTTAAAGAAATGGTATTATGCCTTCCAATAGCTGCTTCCCAAGTCCATCTCAAAACTGATGGTCAGTGTTCCAGGTGGGTTGTCAGAGGTATGAACTTCATCAGAGGGTATACCACAGAATATGCTGAGTTGACTAGTGATAATTTGAATTTAAAAGAAAGAAATTTGTCAAGAAAAAGGAATTTGCTTGGCAAACTATCATCCTGCTGTCAAAATTTCCCCCTCTTTCTCTTCTGAGACGATTTCTTTTGAGGTACACAGCAGTACAACAGGGAATACTTGTGTCCCCCTGGACCCACGAAAAAGATACCAGCTGGACTTTCAGGAGTGACAAGCAAGCAGGAAAAACAAGTATTTGGACATATATCTCCATTCCACAGGACAGCATAATGCTTGCAGTGATGTGTCATAAACAGCTTTTTTTCAGTGCACACCCTTATCTTTTATTTAGAACATTTATCAGGCTACAGCAGACTTTTGCAGTGAGAAACGCTGGTACAATGTTTTCTACCTTCCAAGTCCATTGCTAACCAGCATAAGAAACCACTTTAATTATGCATCCTTTTTTTTTCAAAGGCTTTCTCCCAAAGACTACTTGTGTAACAGACATTTTCTTCTCAGATTTTGTTTGAAGACTATCTCCAGTAACAATTATGTTTTCTCTGCCTTCTTACAAACATTTTCACTGGAGCAAGAAATTAGTATCTTCATGCATCTCCTGTGCACACAAAAAAAAGTATTCATGCAAGAGACAAGTTTGAAGACCCCGTATTCTCAGTGGAATACTCTGGAATTCCCTACCCTGGTTGCCATATTCTGCATTTCTGAAACCTGCTGTCGTCATTGCTAGTAAGAATGCCAGAGTGAATCCAATCTTCTAATTTTACAAAGTGCAGTAGGTGCACTGTGTGCCAAACAACAGTGATTTATGAAACAAAGTGGAAGTAGGAGAGAAAATTCAGAAAGACATCTATAAAGAAGTTTGCTGAAACTGCAAAATTAAGAAGGATTTTGGCAGCCCAGTTCTGCCCAGGAAGTTGTCTAAATATCTGGAACCCTCCTCCAATCTCTCTCAACTCTGTATTCTCATTTGCAGTCCTGTTCTTGTCCTCACACATCCAAATACAGGAGGTACAGGCTTGCTGTACCTCCTGAAGTGACAGCAAATACACTGTATCATTTACTAACAACACATGATAAGTTTTTTCAGGCCCTCTGAAATTTGTCATTC
Source organism: Falcunculus frontatus (assembly GCA_013398115.1). NCBI lineage: Eukaryota > Metazoa > Chordata > Aves > Passeriformes > Falcunculus > Falcunculus frontatus. Next base: position 3,196,489 of record VZRV01003485.1, read on the forward strand.
CTTTTCCACCACTCGCAACTAGGAATGTTGGGCGGTCCCTTCCTTCCAGGAGTGAGATGTGACAGTCACACACTAATTTGCATGTCTACACTACTGTATGTGGTCAGGAGCTGTGGTATGAACAGAAAACTATGATGGGGAAAAATAATAATTGCTACATTAAAACTGTATGATGCTTCGTGATCTCCTTGCAAGACAGCTTCTATTTACTTATGAAATAGTAAGTGGCATATCTTCTAAAGCAAAAGGTCTTTGTAACAAGATATTTACTCTAAGGTGACTCAAAATCATTGCTGCTGCAGATTCAGTCATACACACTGCAGTCTACCAGTAGTTTTCTGGTCCTCATACATATATAAATGTACACCCAAACTTACAGTTGTTTTTCCAGGCAAGACTAAGGAGGTGCTCCAGGAGTATCCCTGCTGAATTTTCCTTGGAAAAGCAGGGCTTATCCCTCTCAGGAACAAGCTGCCAGGATCCCTCTCTGGCAGGTTTTCCCAGCCCTAGCTGCCTTTTATGCACTGCTCTTGTTACACAAAGCCATCACCCACAACTGAGATAACCGAATGGAGCAGATTTCTTGAATCTCTGTGGTTAATGAGCAACGTGGTTGTAACATGTGGAAGAAATTTTGTCTAGTCTGATCTGCAGCCACTCACTGGTAGGTTCTCTCTCAGAAATTTACGCAGCGCCTCGGAGATATAGGAAGTGGAGGTAAGTAGTTCATTCCTCTTCCTGCTTACCTTGGCAGAACTACTGACACCACACAAGAAGTTTCAGCGTTGTGGACAGCAAGCAATCACTGCTGTCTTCCACCTCATGTTCGCAGAATTTCAAAATTATTCTTATTATCTTTGCCTTTTGAATTAAAAGTTACATGTTGGCCTTTTATGTTAACTCATTGTCACAGCAGTCTGTATGGGATGTTGTTTAATTTGAAGAAACTGTCCTTTTTATACTGGGAACTGCAGACATGTATAACACAGAACTTCTGTCTCAAAGCAGCTTTAGTTTCATTTAGGTCTGTCCTGCTTTTCCTACCTGCCAAAACTATGGATTACCCCTAATGCCTACAGGAACAAAGGAGACTGATCTGCACATTGAATTGAATTATCTCAAAGTTACTGCACAAAACGATCCCATTTATTGAGGAAGGACCTTTCACAGGCCTGGTGAAAATCTAACCCCCAAACCAGGTGAAAGTTTGCCCCCTGTAGCAACAGCTCTCATTTTTGTGCTTCCATGTTTGTGTTACAGTGGCAAAGTCCTTCCTTCACAGACTGCAGGTAGTAGTTTGCCTTTAGCACCACGTACAAGCTGCTGAAGTGAGAGGCTGTCAGCTATTTATTTTTTCACATATGAGCATTTCACTCAGGAACTATAAAATGCTTCATCCTCTCTGCATTTTGTAACGGAGAATAACACTGAGCCCCCTGTGTTTTAGTTCCCTTGATCTATTGACCACACATTTTAAGGACAGGCTGACAGCTAGCATGTCAGTTATTTTCAGATATCTGTCTCTGTCAAATTCAGAAATCCCAAGAAAATAAACAAAGTGCAGGATTATAAATACATGTGAAATCAGAGCTGTCATCACTCTCAAGGATTTTCCATTGTGCCTGTTGCACTTTTTTTAAGCTAAGATTTCCCAGATGTTTAGTAGGAATGTTTAGAGAGTAAAGCATTTCATTTTTCTGATGGGTGCAACATTCTTAAATTTAACCTATTCACAACGGGGGGTTGTACCTTTTTTTTTTTTCCCAATTGTATCAGTGGAATAGAATAATAAAACCAAAGTTTAGCATACATCGTTTCTGATGGCCTGAAAGTTGTTGTTTCAAATTATTAGGTAGCCTTATTTATTCAGATGAATAAAATATGACAGAGACCCCCCTGAAAGGATGCTGCTCATGTGGGCTTACCCCAGTCCTCAGAGGCCAGCACTGGGTCTGTATTGCTCCAAGCCATAGATGAGCAGAGCAAGAACTATAACCTGATTTAAACTACAAATTTTAATTATGATTAAAGTTTAAAGTAGGAGATTTTATCTGAAATGTTTATCTTACCTTGAAACTTGATATAACTGAATACCTCCATCTTTCTGGTCAAGCAGAAGGATAGTCATACATTTTAATTCAAGTAAATATAGTTTGAACATACTTAGAAACAGTTTTTATGCTAGTTGAAAATGTTGGCTGACCCATTTTCTATGCTGCCTAAAATTGTTCCCTTTTACTTCCTTTTTTTTTTTTTTTTTTTTGGACAAACTGCACTTGAAAAAAAATTTGATTCCAGCTGAAAACATATAAAAGTTCTAAAACTAGTAGATCTTATATTCTTACACTCATAATGAGTCATCTTATGATTTTTACTCTCTTTCTGGCTCAGACTATGGATGATTCAGCCACTAAAACAATCTTAAAGGCAAGAAATACCCCCTCTGAATCCTCTGAGGAGGCTGCTGTTATCAGAAAGGTATTCAGAGCCCCCAGGCACTTGAGCAGTGATGCCTCCACCAGAGCAGTGTTTTGGCTTTCTTTTAAACACCAGTAGCACACTTTTACTCCGTGAGTACTAATGCTGCTTGCGTTCCTCAGGCAGTGCGTGCAGCATTTTGGATCACTAGCACCTCACAGATCCTGGCTGGAGGACTGGACAGCCAATGTGATAACAGGGTAAAAATGTTTACCTTAAGAGTATTCTGCTCATGTTTGAATTAAGATGTCGGCTGTTTCCCATGCCTTTATTAAAATACAAAAAGTTTTCCCATTCCAAAGCTTTGCTATACTTCGTATGCAGTCAGCTACTGCAATTTACCGTCCTGTAAAGTTCTTATGTAAGCTGTGGAAAGCTTAAAAGGTTGTAGCTAGGTGGCTTGTGTTCACTGCCCACAGCCATCAAATGACATCAGGAATGAAGTCATGTAATCGGCTTTGCCACCCAGCACACAGATTTTTAGATTGCACTTACATCTCTCTATGTGTAAGTGGATTTGGCATGGTTTATATTACAGGGAAGAGCAGCTTCTGTACACACCTCCTCTCCTTCCCATTCCCACACTCTCTTCTCTCTCTTACACATCCCTACACATGCTTTTACTCAAGAGATGTTCAATAACTACAAGGCCGAATTCTTTGGCCCTAGGCCATTAGCCTTCTCAGGACAGACCCAATAAACAACTGACACAGCAAAGAGCTTTAGGTATTTGATCTCTGGAGGAAACACCAGAACTCTGCAGAAGATGTCTGTGCAGTGACGAGTGAGATGAAGGCGGGTCAGAGAGGTGACCTACGGAGCCTGCAGGCCGAGCTGTGTGCTACCACATCACAGGAAAGGTTTGTTCTGCGACAGCGATGGCACTGCCACGCTGAGCTGCCTGTGACACAGACTCCTGGCACAGAGCTGAAGGATAATGCCTTCATTCATCCAGGACTTTCAATTTAGAATCCATCGCAGCATCCTTCTCTTTAATTGGAGAAGAGAGCAACTGCCTATCTCTCCTGTAAGAGATTACATTTCAGAGCACTCGGAGGTACAACTCCTTCATCAATATGATGTTGAGGAATATAAAAGCCCAGGCATTCCTTTTTTTGGGGTCCCTCCTTGGAGGCATCAGCTTCAGCTCTCATTTTGTTGTTGCACCATGATTAAATTGTTTTAAGGATCCAGATGTCTGAGACTCTGCTGTGGGAAACCTGGGGCTGGTGAGGGAAACCTGTCTGACTCTGTGACTGTGAGTGTGTAGCTGCAAAGAGGCCTCGGTCCAAGCTAAGGTTGTCCAAATGTGACTGCCAGAGTGGCTCCAGGATGGTCAGGCAGAACAAGGAGAAGACTTGAGTTCACATTCCCAGTATCCTTTACCACTAATTAGAAGACTACTGGGAGTCTTTTAAAACTCGATTACAGTGCAGAAAAATGCTTAGCAGTGGTGGGCAGGATGCGAGAGCAAAACTCCTCAAGGGAGGTTTAGGTTGGACATTAGAAAAAGGTTTTTCCCACAGGGAGTGGTTGGGCACTGGAACAGGCTCCCCAGGGCAGTGGTCACAGCACCAAGCCTGACAAGAGTTCAAGAAGCATTCGGACAATGCTCTCAGGCACATGGTGTGACTCTTGGGGTGTTCTGTTCAGGGCTGGGAGCTGGACTTGATGGTCCCTTCCAACTCGGCATATTCTATGGTTCTGCAATTCTTGCTGTCGGTGAGGGTACAGTCTTGGTAGGACAGATCTGAGATTCCAGCCTTGCTCATAAGCATGATTTCTGTATTTTATCTTGTTTCTATTAAAATATGTATCTGCAAAGTATTAATGCATGCATTCGGTTATTAACTCCTTCATACACGACTTTCTAGCTTTTTCCAGCATGAGTCTCTCAGAGCACAGTTTAATCCACTCCTGTTAACACTGTTAGACATGACCTATCTTCTATTTGCACATCACTGAGTTAACATTAGCCAAAGAAAATTTCTCATTGCCTAAAGTCTGCGTCACGGGCAGAGACGGACTTCATAGAAATCAGATCTACCAAAGCACTGTGCCCAAGAAACATGGAATGCCTGGACCTTTGCAATTGCCCATCACTTCCATAGCTGACAGGATAGCAGTGATGTTCAGAGCTGCTTTTCTGTTCAGTCTCCATTCAACAACATTGCCACGAGGGAAATACCTAAGATGTATTTTCCTACCTTTATGCCTTCCCATAGAAAACAGCCTGCTCTCATGTCAGAGTGTGCTACATTAAAAGAAATATCATAATAACTAAAAATCAAGCTCTGAACAATTGAGGTCTTTGACTGGGTACTTAGGCATCCCATTTTCTCAGCTAAATTCCAGTTAGTTGATAACAGTGTTACCTATTTAGGCCTCATGCTTGGAGGTCATCTGCTCAGTAGTATGTGCTGGCTGAAGCACCACCTTTCCAATGTAGGTTTGGTTCCTTTTCACAGACTGAGGAAAAGACAAATGCCTAAAACAGATGGTCCAAATGTGAATAATCTTGCACAGTATTCATTTTTACAAATAAGAAGTTTTCTAGTCTTACAATTAGCATAAATATTTTGCTTCCCCTAATACACGAAGTTTCTGTCTTATTATCTTGCACTTAAAATACTGTGAACTGAAAGCCCGTGTCAGAATTTTTAACATAGAAAAAAAGGACTCTGCTTTATTGCACGTTCTCTCAAAGCACTGCTTTGGAGAAACTTTGAATACCTGTTCTTGTCCTTGGGCACTAGAGGTCACCAGTGGAACAGACACGAGGAAAGGGATTGGTTTTTATAGTCCCCCGTAGTACTGAGGCCTCAATCCCTCTCCTGTGACTTTCATTTAAGTTGTTACTGGAAGTCCTTTGGCAACTCGAATTCTGGAAGAGTGAGATTAAACTATTTCTTTCAAGCGAGTTATGTCTCAGATGTATAGCTGTGTATCTATTTGAAAGGGATGGGTGTTTCGTGAAAATATGATTTATTCATCCCTCTGATACTTGAGAGTTCCTTGGCTGATACCTGCTGTATTTGAGCTCTGAGTAATGTTGTTGAGACAGAACCACAGAACACCCAGCAGAAACACATGTTGTTTCAAACGAAATAGCATGGCCCATTTCAAGGAAGAAACAGTGCTCCTTTACTGGTTCCATGTGTGGTGTGTGAGGGGTTCACTGAAGCAGAACGTTCAAGAACATCAGTTGCATTTTTTGACCAAAAGACCACACCATCTTTTAATACATTCAGGGTTTTCCATTTCTATGAGTGACACAACAAAAAAAACCAGCCCAAAGTCCTCTTGCATGTGAAGAGGGTCAGAAATGGTTAGAAACCTATGTTCAAGCACAGCTATTCCCTTAGAGAAAATATATCCAGATTTTAACCTCTAAAAGATCAAAAATTTGCTTAAAATATTTGTATCAGATTGGTAGTTAAATTTAACAACCATCAAGTTTATATACTCTATCAGTTATTTATATAATGCTTGATACTAATATAATCCTAAATAAGAAGCAGGTTTTTTTAGCAATGATTCATTTTATAAAAGTGTTGGATTGGTACAGTGTAATAAACACATAATGTGTAACAAACATACTGCTGCAGTTATGGAAACTGATTATAATCAAACAATTCTACCAACAAAAGGTCTTCTTGGTTCATTGAAAGTTATTACCATGTCAAATATCAACTCAAGGATTGTTTTGTCAAAAGATTTCGTAAGATTTTGGATATTAAACCTATCACAGATTGAAATTTTGGTGAAAAGTCTATTAAAACTCTATAAATCCTAAAACCAGCAGTAAGCAGAGATACCACATAGGCTTTTTGCACACTTGCTTTCTTCACCCAGGTTTCATCTGACTTTGAACTCCTTTTATTTGAGGTACAGCACATAAAGAAGTCTTGAACTATGCAAAGTTAAAAATTATGCAGGCAGGAGGAATCTCACCCTTGAAAGAAATAAAAACAACTGGACACTATATGCTACATATTTTCACTACTTTGTTTAAAATAGCATATTGATGTACTTAAAACACTTCAGATCTGTGTGTTATTTATGATGCTGTAAACATACAGAAAAGCATGAAAGTCACATTTTCCACTGCATCCAAGGAGAGAAATTTAAAATTACAGCTATTGGAAATCTGGTTTACGAGCTGTGTGAAAGGTGCAGTTAAATGCAGTGCTATAAACTTTGGCCTACCATACCCTACGTGTAGCAACTCCTAGATAGTGTTAAATGAAAAATCAAACTAGATGAAGACTTCTGGCTACATTCTGATTTTTCTACATTCTTCTGGAAGGAATGTGAGAGCACATGTGAATCCAGCCCACATCTTATAGATCCTTGTATGAGCAAGACACAAACCCAGAGAACTGCAATATGTAAGTTAACACACTACTTATGATCAAAGGTAAGCAGGGAAGACAGCTCAGCTCAGCAGGGAGGAGTATCAAGGGGTTTTGTGAAGCTTTGTGAGTCAGGCATCAGATCTGGGGCACAGAACTTTGCGGAGGGTCTTTTCTTGTGAGCTCCTGCAGCTTCTGCTCACGGGCTTTTTTCCCTTCTCTCCTCCTCCCCCTTCTCTCAGCAGCCCACAGCAAATGTGAGCTGAGTGTAAGCAGAGCATAACGTGGCACACCTGCAGTATTCCTATGCCTGTGCCCAGCCCAAGGTATCCCTCACACCAGGACCAGCACACGCAGGAAGAATGAAGCACCAGCAATAGCTGAGAACTGGGCTTGCATGGGGAATTCACCATGGGGCAAATCTAATTGCTTTCTGCTTCTTTTGGGCAACCAATCTGAGCAACATAGCATCAATACATGTCAGATATGGTCTTTACTGCCCACAGGATTTATCCAGTAAGTCTGAACTGCACTTACCTAAACAAAGGTTATTTCTTTTACTTAGTGCACTCATAAAAGGCTGGAACCAGTGAAGAAAGTTAGATACTGGATTATGAGATACAGCTCTGCAGAGACACAGCTTTCAACTGGATCAGTTCTCTGTTGCCTGTACCCTGTATCTGAGGAAGTGTGTGTTCTACAGACACAAATGCAGATGCTGACACAAAACAGCAAACACAGGAAGGGACAGGTGGGACCAACCCTTTTGGCAGAAGTCTGAATTAGTTTGACTGAAAAGTCATCACTGAACTGCAGCACGTATTTTATGAATATGCACATAAAAGACACAAGTTGGCATGAGAGTGGGCCTTCAATTTCCCCTTTAATGTAAAACATCCAGAGGTGTTGATATTCAGGGTATGCTACTAAGCCCATCTCATGCCTTTTTGGATGTGGGTCTCAGCAGAGGGTAAGGGTAGTAGCACATGAGACTGGCTGTGTAGCTGAGTTTGAAGAACCAAGGAGTTTTTCTTGCTGATCTCAGGGAAGCGTCTGACATTTTTACTGTAATAATTTACTACAGTTTTCATATTTGGTGGATATCTGTAGGTCCTGGAAAAGCTCTTCTGTATTTACATAAATCTACTATAAACAAGTCTCATTTACCTTCATCCACCCATCATAGAGTTCTGTAGCTAGAGGAAATAAATATTGCAACTGGCAAATATGATATTTTATTCCTCTGGTCCCTTCCCATTTTCGTAACTTTCATCGTCTTCCAAAATTATGTTTCTGTTTCAATTATTCAGTTGTTTTGTTGTTTTGCACTTTGTTTTTTCCCCCTAAAAAACCTGAGTCTGATGGACAGATCTCTTGACCAGTCACGCTTCTCAAAATTTCCATATTTAAGCCAGTGGAGACACAGGAAGTGTCCCTTTTTTCTTCTGCTCAAACCTCCTGGCGGGGAGTTTGGGGGAGGG